>VZTI01003931.1:235475-278559 GCA_013397865.1 Struthidea cinerea | reverse complement strand
TTCCCCCCCCGCCCACCCCTATTATGGTAAACTATGAATTTCTAACAACAACAGGTCCATTTGTTTTCATGTACATGCTCTCTGTCTTTGTAGAAGCTCAGATATGTGTAGCCTTCAGCTTGTATTTACATATAAATGAATTATGTTTTTTTCTAAATCCACACTGTAGTCCAGTGAACAAGAAAATCTCTGCATGGAGGACGTGGGATTTTACATGAAAAAGAAGAAATTGCATTGCAATCACTTTTTTGCTTGCAGAACTGACACACCAACTGCAGCTGCTGACACATTGCAGTAATATGGATCAGATGTGTCAAGCATGATTTCAAACTCATATTTCAAGTTATATTTAACCCTTTTTGCTGAGGCTCAGTATGTCAGTAACCCCACAGGAAAAGAAAAATAAAACAACCCAAACCAGACTTAACATCATGTACATTACTTGTGATTACTCCACGGCTCGGGATTGGCAAAAGCTCAGCATATTTTCACTGTAACTACTGTAGAGAGTAGTGTATCACCACTAATCTTAAACTTACCTATTGTTCAAATCAGTGATTGCCCAAGAATCTAAACAGAAAGATTACACTTGGATTCCATAAAACTTCTACTCTAAAATTAGAAAGAAATTTAATTGTTAGCAATAGAGATTGTGAAGTTAACCCTGGAAACATGAAACTACTTAGAAAGGAACCAAGCAGAGCATGAAAAGTTCCCTTTGAGCAGAGAGAAGTGAGGTAGCACCTCCAAAGTCAATGAAATACTTCATGACCTCTATGGAAAAAACAAGGTTTACATGAAAGAGCCCTGCTGCAGTGGGTGCACCCTTCCCATTCCTCCCTTTGGCTCTTCGGTCATTGTAGTGCCCGCTCTTCAGACCAGACAGAAATCTGCTGCCAAAGGAGATAAGCTCCAGAAGTTGTTTTTCCCAGCCTGCCCAAAAGCGCTGAGTACTTGCGAAAATGTGCAGCCCATTCAGAGGCCAAGCTGGAGCTGGCAGCTGCTCTCCCTGGCACTGGGTGCTGGCAATCTGCTGCTCCCTCCAGCAGCCCTGGGTGCTGTGGCAGGACAGCCTGTCCCTTGGAAAAACAGCCACCTATTTTCTTTTCCCTTCATGTTCACGTGTCTCACTACGGTGCTGCTGCACCAAAAGAGTAGATGAGGGGTCCAGCTCATCACCACAGAACGAGCATCATCTCATCACCTACTTCTTGTACGCAGTGGCTTCCCACCACCGACACTGGAGTCCTACTGCAGGAAGAGACGGGGGGAAAGAGCAAAGACCTGAAGTAGTCTCGGGTGCTTAATTTTATAGAAGCATAAAAATCATACTGTTCTTATCACAGTGTGACAAATAAATATCAAATTTGCTTCATTACAGGCTAAAAAAACCCTGTCAACCTGGAATTACAGCGTGGACTCTGCTGAGTCCTCCACAATACTGTTACGCCACCAAAGATCATGTATCAAAGAGGCCCCAAGCACCAAAGACAATGTGGATCAATCTCATCCCACTGAAGACAAATGAAACTATTTAATGCATTAATGTGTTTAGACTGGAAGAAGTAGAGCCATTACAGACTAAGCAGGATAGTGTTTAATGAAGCAATGCCTCTTCTAAAGGCCTAACCAGGTAAATGAATATAGAGAGGAGAAAAATTCACGATGTTTTAAGCTGTTAGATAGAGCAAATACAAGTTTAAACCTGTAATTAACAACCCAGTCAACAAAACTTGTCTGAATAAGAACAAAGCTCAGCAAATTCCCAGTAAATCAACCAGAAGAAACCCAATGGGACTGAGCATCAGGCAGGGTAAACAGAGCTTTGTTTGCTTCAGAACAGCCAATCCAAGGGATATCTGAGGTTTAGGTTTCAACAATAAACTTACAGCAAGAACTTTCTTTACTTTTAGTGACTGCAAGAAAATAAAAGAAAACTAGGATCCATGCATTTCTAATGCTAATAGGAAGTTCCCCGGCTTCTTGAGCCGCATCTAATTTCCTCTGCTTGGAACACAATAAATAAAGAAGGTGTCCAAGTTGGAACAAACATAAGAGAGATATACCAGACAGAAACACCAATGACTACAGACAAAGGGATGAAAGACACAGAATTAAAATAAATATATGAATTAATTCTAAATCTGCAAATAAAGAAAAAAAATTAAAAATAAATTAAAAAGTGAACGAAGGCACAGGGAAATGACAGCAATACCAGGAACCCTGGTAGCAGCGTGGTATAAAAAGGCTTTTTGTGTACATTTCTAAAATACAAGGACAAACCTAGAACACCTAACGCTAAGTCACTGCAGGGGAATAAAACTACAGACAGAAGATTGCACAGAAGAGTTCTTTACAGTCTTGCAATTTGAACAGGTTTCCAAGGCTTCCTCTTCTCAAGCTCCCCCAACACCATTCACTCATTGCTAACATCCAACGATGCAGGAAAATGTACAAATCCTGAAATCCCCAGGGAAAGCACATTGCCTTTAATACACAGTGAGATTTCTACTGAGCTTCAGGTGTCAGGTACTTGCAAGTGTTTGTCTTTACTGCAAACAAGGTGCAGAGACAGTATCTTAGCTCCTGAATGCAACCCTACTAAATTATCTATTTGATTAATAACTTCTCCCCACAAGAAACTAGTGATGGAAGGAAGCATTAGTGCCTCCAACCACCGACATGGAAAGAGGGCCCACAGACTCAACAAAGTCACATAGAAAGTCCAGGACAAGACTGCCTGCAATATTAATTTATGCTGTTTAGTCTTCAGAGAAAGATATAGGAGGATAGGAAATCCTGTAACCATCACACAGAACAGCCAAAAAATGACACAGACTGAGATGTTTTGTTGTTTAGGACAATACTAAGACAACAAAAGGTGCATAAAAAGAGCATCAATCATATACGTATAGTTAAAGATGTCTGACTAGAGGAAGGGGTTTCTACTGTGGTGTAGAGACTTTCAGAGTCCACATGGCAGCTTTGGTCATTACCCAAGTATTCATATATCCCCTCCCTCCATAAAATGTGAGAATGGAACAGCTACCAAATCCTTGCACTTGAGGGCCAGCCACTTCTCTCAGACGACTCAAAAGCAGAGACTACAACCAACCTTGAGAGGTATTCTGCCTATAGTGTTTTGAACACACCCACACACACCCCCACCTCGGCCCTCAGGTGACATCAGCAGAACCACTTGCTGATGACACACTTCCTTCAAATTTGTATCCTTCAGACGTGAGAAAGGGATTTACTCCCTATTTGTCCATCAGATGCCTTCTCCACACATTGTGTATCTACATTTTATTAGGGTCCTTCAAAGATTACCTCCTAGCACTAAAAACATTACCTGTGACAGTCAAGTATCTTAGTTCAAGTCGCTCCAATATGACAACGCGTCTGAGTGGAATTTCACCTGAGTTCTCAGACAGTGTCAGGTGAGCTCCCAAACATTTCTGTTGAGGAAAAATCAAGACCACCATCCTTCTCCTGACAGCTCTTCATCAAGCAAGATCTCACAAGATAAAGACAAAACCATGATCCAATGTATTTAATATGGAAGTCTTTATGGAAGATTCCTGTTGTAAATCACAGAATGAGGGCCACAAATTAAGTCTGTAGAACTGGGTCCAACGGGCACATGACAGCATAAGAGACCCCAGACTCACACACAGCCTCCTCATTCATCTTGCCTGCTTGTCAAACACTGATGGGAAGAATAAGCAGCACTCCTCTGCTCTCGGTAGCACCCTGGCCTTCACCAGATCACAGGCTGTAAGGACTCCTCAGTGACAAGAGAGCTGTTGTTATAATTCGCAAACAAGAAAAAATGGGAAAATGGAAAAAGATCTCATCCTAAAAGCATCTTCATTCCATAAGCTGACAAGTACAGGCATTGTGCAGAACACACCCTCCTAGCAATAACAACTGGATAAATATTGCAGATATTTTGGAAGATATTCTTTTGCTCTTTCTGTGGGATACAGTATCATGGGATGCTGAGGAAAGAAAGACTGAAGGTGCTGTTGCATCAAGCTGCAGCTAAAGCACAGTCCTGAAAGTGAGAGAGCATAGCTGGCAGCCTATAAACCTATAGAGTTTTATGCGGCTTCTAGGGTCAGAAAGTCTGGCTACAAAGGGTTTTTACTGCTGATCTCTTATGTCAAGTGATACTTCCATCTCATGCACGATCACTTGTGCAGATCCCATAAGCTAAATTATGCCTTCACTGGCACTTGAGCAACTACACCATCCTCTAGCACGTGCAAAAAGGGCTGCACACAGCACAGACGTCTCACTGTGAAGGAAATGCAGTGATAGCAACTCCATTTTACCTACCAATAACATAAGGTACCAGAACAATGTCTCCTCTTCAAAGCTGGATCCACTGATGAAAAAGATTGCATCTATTACTCCAGCAATGCCAAAGGGGTCACAGCTAACTACTAATGCTCGGCAACTGCACACACAGTTTGTACTTAAGGTTACTGAAGGCTCCATGATTACAAAGGAATTTCTTGTTACTGTAGCTTATATGCTCAACCAAGGAGGCAAGATCAGAACAGGGAAAAGGAAAAAGCCAACGGATCAGCCACAGGGGGTGAGCTGTTGGCTGCATCATGACTGTACTCCATCTGTCTGGTCTGTCACTTTTCAACCACCAGAAAAATTGGAAAAAATTAGGTACAACCCACCTTCCCAAGAATGTGGATCACAGGGACTGATGCACAATTCACCTGCCTAGGCTTACCATGCTTCTGAGGATGTACTGCTGTAAAGCTTAAGTGACCTTGCTACTAGATTTAGGCACAGTACCCAGAGAAGCCCTCATTTGAAAATGGATCCCAAATGGCACCGCAGAGCTCCACACTCCGTGGGATCACAGAGTCCACAATAAACATCACTGTCTCCTCCGTTAATACTGAAGGCATCCCTGAGAACAACTGCTGACCCTCCACATCAGAGATGCACTGCACATGCCAGGGTGCCTCCCATCCTCCTCCCGTACAGCCCATACAACTCATATATGAACCCAGAGACAGCTCCTATTTCTATGGGCAGCTCTACTGCCTTCAAAAGAAGCTCTCAGCTCCCAGTAAGCCCTCAAGAGATCCCTGAAAAACAGCTCAACTTTTCAAGCCCGGTCTAAGTAAAGTCCTACCCTTCAGAGTAACAACTTTCTTGCATGCCAGCATCGGAATTTTGATACAGAATTAGAAAAGTCCAGGAAATAAGACTCCTACAGGGCTCTTTTTTTAGACATCTTTAAAGCAAACTTGCACTTTGAATAAATATTAAAATTTTATAACTAAAAATCCATTAAATGGAGGACTATAAAAAGATCATTATTTTAACTGACTTCCAGAAAATTACTGAGATGTTTTATAGTTTTGAAAGACCTGACATTATTATAACTTTTTTCCCTCCTTTAAGACATTGACTATGTTGGTTTATAGAAAAGATGCTCATCGATAAATCTAGTTTTCTATTTTCTATTAAAACAGGTGTTAACTTTGCCATACTAAATATTTTTGGGTTACATCAGGTTTAGCAAATTAACCACTGAAATAGAAAATACGCCCCTTTCTAATACATTGTTTCCCATGAGTTTGGCTTCCTGTAATGCCCGTCTACTTGTTACAAAATGCACACACACACACACACTCCCCACCTTACTATCCCACATCCACAGAGATGTACTTTATGACTTTTTACTCCTCTTTTTTTCCCCACTGGCATAAAAAACCACATACTACTTTGTCTCTAAAAATATTACCTTAGTATTGACAAGACAGCCGTAAGATGGAGATTATAGACTAAAATTAACAGGTGATTATCCAACCTGAAAAGTCCAGTTTGCTAGAGGACTGAGGACAGGACAATTTTACCTGAACCCAAAGAAAGAGATTTGACACCACTACTCCCAAACAATTGCTAGTGGCATATTTAGGAAGAGTTAAATCAGAGAAGATATCTAGAGAAAGAACTATCTACATACATCCTACCCTTAATGAATCTTACACTACTGGTAAACACAGACCTCCCAGCAAGCTGCACACCGGGCTGTCCTGTGCACCTGTGTGCCACGTTTGAGAACAGCTGAACCTCTGGAGGCCAACAGAGTCTGTGCACATTGGGGAAAAACCTCCATGAAATCCTGTGTGGCTCCACCAACATCTGCAGGCTGAATCAGCCCACAAATTTTAAAAACTCAAGAAGATTGATGTAAAAATAAGAAGTTGTGGGTTTTTTTTCACTTCCCTATGGATATATGATAAAACTACAGCACAGCAATGTGACTGACTGACTGAGTGGGTACTGAGCTGCAAAGTGATGATACTTGCGACCTGGAGCTGGGCAGGAGCTGCAAGACCCAAAGGAGAATGCAGCAGCCACTTCTGACCTCTGTGCTGTCTGCGTGCTACAGAACAACAAATTTCATGGGTACCAAGTGAATTCCTCCAAACAAACAATACAATCCTTTAAAACAATGCCGCTTGTGTACTGTCAGCACACCACGGCCAAGGAAAATCTCACTAGCGGCACAAACAGACTCCGAGCCAGGCAACTCAACCTCCTCCATGGCTCCAGGACAACATGAGGAAATTCCATTTAGCAGATGAAACAAGAACCCGGTTTGGAGTCCCAGGACAATCTGTGTCTTTCACGCAGGACAATCTGTGTCTTTCACGCATCTGTCCCCGTCACTCCTCAGTCGTGGAGGCCGGGCTGCTTCACAGCTCAGCTACCTTGAAGGTAGGCAGTTAAGATGCTATGAAGCACCAAACCAGAGAGGTGCCACGAGCTGCTTGCAAGGTGCCAGGTGATATAAATTCCCAGATAAAAGTCTCCACCAGTGGAAAAGTTTCAGGATTTCAGAACATGGCAAGATGAAAAATCCTAAAGCAGTAAAAAGAGAAATTAATAGAAGCCAACGGCAAATGAGGTGGGAAAAAAGGGGTGCAAAAGATCATTGACTCTACGAATAATTGAAATGTCGTGATTAATCAGTGTGAGCCTGAACTTACACTACATAATGGATTCATTATCTAATGAAATACCAAATGTACTCAACCTATAATATCCTCCCCTAGGACAGGACTCAGAATGCCAATCGACATTTTGTTCCCAAAAAACTTCCAGTATAGGCATCTATATATAACTGCTCATGGCAAACCACTTCCAGTTGCAGAAGCAAAGTGTGTAGGTAAAGGTTTCTAGATCCTGAGCTATGCATGCCCTCTCCGAACAGTCAGAGAGTAATAAAATGGTTGAGGAGAGCCAAATGAACATTTTAAACTATAATTACTTTCTGATTGTGAGATCACTGAATGTATCACTCCTTATTACAGATTAACATCTTAATTATACTGTGTGGGCAAATGAATCAGCACTTTAAGACTGATGGGTTGGGTTCATGTTAAAAAATGTATTTGACTTTTTTTCCTTTTCACGTCAAGTCAGGAATTATTTCATAACTCTCAGCTGATAAATAATCGTGTGAAGCTTAGCAGATATAATGACAGAAAAATATTACCAGTCATCTCCTAACTTTCCTGTGATGCTTTGCTCTTGGAAGTCTTCTGTGGCAACACATTTCTTGGAATGAAATTTGGTAACTTGCTGGAAATTAAAGAAACAGCTGTTGGGGATGCTGTTAGACCTCTTTCTTTTGAACCTTAACAAAGATTGAATCACTTGCTTTTTAGAAGGTATTCAGTGCTGCCTACTTTTCCTGGTTTTCTCCTGCATCCTCTTCATCTGACATAGACTACAGAAGGCTCCCGTCCCTTCCCTGAGCAAAACCCTGATGGGAAATATAAACAGCATTTTGTATGCACATCTATGCCATTTGAAAAAGCAAAGAAAATGTTACATACACTTACAGTGCATATGTAGTGGCAACACAAAGCAAGTTAAAAATGAAAGGCATAAGATATAAGATACAGCATAATCTTTAACATCATTTACCGCTATATTTGGAGGAAATTCTCTTGACAACCTATAGAAGAAATGAACAAAGGCTCAAGCTATGCCAGTTACTGCTCAGCAAACACATCTGCAAAAAGATTTTTTATACCACTATATAAGAACATGACGAACCACAGTACAGATGCTAAAGGAAAATGCTCCAACACACACAAATGACTACTTGTGAAGAGTTCTCCAAAGCCACATCATTTGCTTCTAGATTATTAGTGTGCATTCGAGTAAAAAACATTCTTAAGAGTTTGGGATTACATTCTACCAAGTCTCAGCCACATTTTCTGAGAAAACATCAACAACCATTCTGTTTGGCAAGAAAATCCTTTCCAGTTGCAGCTGAGTCAATCCTCCATATGATCTATAGTAGGAAAAAAATATACTCTGAAAGCTTAAAATAACCTGAAGTGGAAATACTTCATCTTCCTTGGGTAAAGTGATCCAGACTAAAGTGTTTTCTAAAGTCTGGTTATGAAGAGAATACCTAGGAGCCTTTCATGAATAAGCAATGCAGTAGATTTTCAAGAAATCTGATATAACCCAATGGAAAATGTTTTCATGATAAAACGTCAATTTCACAATATTTGCTGATTTATTTTTCTCCCATATTATAAAATAACATGATCAAAGTGAAACAGACCAGTGTCCAGTTGGAGCCATATTCTTTCCAGTAGCTAATGATGGATGCTCCTTCAACTTAATTTGGCCGAATCTATCAGATCAGAGAAAATGTTGTCTTGATCTCAAGATAATTACACTGATTACCTCACTGATTACCAGCATAATCAGTGGCAAATCTTGCAATTTAATCTTGATAACTGCATCTGGTGACTGCAGATGGTGTCCTTGCCCAGTTGAAAGGGCATTTTTTTTTTTGCAAAGTGTAAATCCAACCCCTGGTAACAAAACTGTGTTATCACAAACTGACAGACCTTTAAGGAACCACCTTGCAAAGATAAGCAAGATTAGGACCACCTAGAGACCTTTCGTCCACTTTTACAGGCGCTTATTTGGTTCTGTGTACTGTGATCTTTAGGGTCATTTGAGGTTCATCCAAATGCTCCTGCAACTTAGTAGAGGAGAGACGTTGTAATGAGGCTGGGGAGGCTGTGCTGAGAATAAAGTCAGCAGGGCAGAAATAAGCGTGCAAACCTGAGGGGGCCGTTCAGCAAGGAGCATGCTTGGGGCTCTGCAAAGCTGCCAACAGTTGCCCAAAGAAGGAGCAAGACAGCTGCTGGCAGCAGACACCTGGGCACCAGGGAGCCCTGCAACCAGAGGTGCTGCAGACTCCAAAGTAAGACAGGGAGAAGGAGAACGAAGCAGAGCATGGAAGAAAAGTTGCTTTATCCAGCTGACTCTCTGTCACAGAGGAGGTTCCAGGAACTACGATGGGTCACCACAGATGAAACCATTTCTTAGGTTAGACAGTTCAACAGGAAATACAGATTTGAGCAGAGGAAGTGCCACAGTGACAGCTCAGCACCCAGTTTCACTAACTCTTGCTTTTAACTGGGTCTAGACTACCCTGTTGCGTTAAAGCCCAGGAAACCAAGGCTGTTTCTCTCCGTGCACGACTGCCCAGTGACACAGAGTAATAATCCATGGCACAAGGAATTTGCAAGGAAAGAAGCCAGTAGAAGCTATTACTAAAATGAAGCAACCTGAATAACAGTAATACAGAAGATGAGATGAGAAAGAAAAAGAACATATTTCCAGAGCAATTAACTCTGAAAAAATCTTAAAGAGGAGAAAAAACCCACAAGATAAACTAGCAAAGGGAGACAGCAGTTAAAATATAGTACCTCAGCAGTTACTAATTCAGCTCCTTGTGCTTTGAAATATGCTAGCTGTATATTAACAGGACCTTAAAGAAGCATGCAAAAGTAGAGTAACTCATTTAGAAAAATGGAAGAAAGATAGAATGTGTACCAGCATATAAAAGAAACCAATCAAGTTTGAAACTTCCAATTAAAAGCTCTAAACTTAAAAGTGAATGTTCAACACCATAAAACCACAAGCTTCTACAAATGAAATTGTGACCTATCAACACAATTTAGAAAATAGCAAAAGAGACAGCAAGTATGGAATAATTATGAGATCAATAAGCAATTAAGCAACTTCAAAAGACATTCATGTGACCTTCCAGAATCAAGTGACACACTGAGTTAACCACAAGCTATGTGGGCTTGCCAAAGAAACTGGCTGATCAGTGCTGCTGGTTTTGCTGTGCCAATGGGTATTACACCTGCACACTGCCACTTGCATAGCTGAGAGAGACAAGAGTACATCTACAACACCACACGTACGCAAAATGTACTTCCCATTTCTGCACCAAAGGTGTCAAGCAAAGGTATCATAAATGTCTACCGCATCAAACCACCAACCACAAAAACCACATCCCCACTTCTAATATTTCAATCCATGAGCAGCTTCAAATAACTGTAATTTCTTTTTCATCAGCTTGCCAGAGAAACTCCCCTCTTTTTTTTTTTTTTCCTGTCCTAATAATAGATTTTCTTTCTATATTTAGATATCATTGTAACTGTAAAAGCTTAACATGTGGTATTCTGGAATAGTCAGACACAGGGCTTTTGTACTTCCATGAAAGCAAGATCACCAGGTTCCCATCAGGACCCACTTTTAGCTCTGCTGGCAGCTACTACCATTAGAAGCTGATGAAAAAACTAGCCTAAGTACAACTTCTGTAGCCCTGTTTCAGGTGAGGCTCTCCCAAGCACGCAAAATCTAGCAGTGTAAAGCTTCAATGCCATCTTGTGCTGGCAGCACTTCCCTAATTAAGAATTTAAGGCCAGATGGAGCCATTAGATCATCTAATCTGACCCCCTGCCTACCACATGACGTGTCATTTTACCAGTAAACCTCATACTGAACCCAAAAATTTAGGTCAGACTGAAGCACATTTGAACTGAGAAGACTTCTGTGTGCCCAGGGCAGTACCTTTTGTGCCTGCTGTTCTTGCACCATCCTGTATCAACATCCACCCTAAGAGTTAAACTACTCTAGCAGACACATCTGCTCCACCAGGATCCAGACACCAAGCAAGATCGTCTGTGTTCAAAAGAAAGGCTATATTGAAAGACAGTGTTCCACTGTTCATCATAAACAGTTGCATGTTACCACTTTCTCCAAATGAAAGTTAGACAAACCAGCTATTTTTTAATCTGCTGGTGAGTTACATCAGGCCCTCAGCTGCCATTAAAGAACTTTTCAAATTACATGTGTTACATCTAAGCAACAATGAGCATGTTTTCATTTTGAAGTAAGTGCTCTGGAGCATCCCCAAGGCTTCCCAGGAAGTCAGGTAATTTATTTATTTAATTTTTTGAAACCATGTAGTACTTTTCCAAAGTCATAAAAAACTTGCTGTGTAAGTTTCTCTTCTGAGGACATACAATGATAGCAAGTCGTTATTACAACTTGAGGTTGCAGGCTGAAATCCTGGGTTCTCTGACCCTTACTCAGCAAAAATCTTCAGCCTGTTTGCATCTCATCAGCTTGGTGAGAGGCAAGCGATCCTTCAATGTTCATGGTGCTGAAACAAAAGTTATCACCAATTGCTAAATAAAAGGAACAGCTCTAAAAAAAAAATCTGCTTTTCTCAGTGGAAATAAATACCAGCCTTTATCAGACATGGAATCTAGCTGTGCAGAAAAAACAAAAAACAAGGCACAGCTGCTCGTCACTGAGTGTGCAGAGCTTTTCCAGTCAGTCAGTCGCTTTTCCCAGGGAGAAAACAAAAGGAAGGAAGAGCCAAAAGAAAGTGTTGCAATGACTACCTCCAAGAGGAGAACAAACCCTTGAGGTCACATTTATTCTAAGGGAAAAGAGGTCTTTATCAGCAGCATTAGAGCACAACAGGAACAGACCGAAACTTGGTTCAATAAAACCCTTCTTTTAAAGACAAGAACACATCAGGTCCTTGTGCGTCCCCTCTGAGATTATACAGCCAAGTTGACTTTGGCAGACCTAGCTGATACAAAAAGCAGGAGTTGTGAAGGAAAAAAAAATCTTGATTACCTGGGCAATGATCCAATAAGCAAGACACTCGAGGCTGCAAGTTCACAGCTGAAGAAGCTCAGGTAGAAATAATTTATAGCAAATTAAGTTAGGTCATGATAATGAAATTTAAAGACATGTGGGACATGATTTATTTTACTAAGGCTTGTTGAAAAGTGAAACCCAAGCAGAGCTAACAGGAAGGCTAATTTAACTCTGGTTACAGTTGGTACTGGCACTGAGATAAACTTGACATACTTGGAATGGGAAAGAGAATATAAGAATAGGATTTTTAAAAAAACTTTTTAACACCATTTTTCCACATTGCAGGAGAAAGCAGGGCAAATTCGATCCTGTGAATCACTGCTGCTTGTTTCCCAATTTTAAAACATCTTGGCACACAGCCCTCAATGGCAAGTGCAGTGGAAATAGCTGATCGCAACGGTTGGGAAAGGATGGGTAACAACATCTGCACTGCGAAGCCTCTGCCATCAAGGAGCAGGAGGGAGGATGGAAAAACCTAATGGGAAAAGGTCTCATAGGAGGTGCAGTCCCCCTTGCAGGTCACTGGAAAGCAGCAGCAAAGGCAGGAGGGATGCTGTCGTCGTTGAGGGCTCTGCAAGTTACAGCAACAGGTTATCCGGCGGCAGCCTGGGCTTTGGCTTCACTCGGCAACAGATGAGGTGCCATTATGTCCTCAACTGTCCCTCCTGCCACCCACGTCTCTCACGCTGTGAAAAACACCAGGTGAAGGGGAAAAAAGTCACTATAATGGATGAGTGCAGCAGTGTGCAGGAGGGGGGAGGGAGAGAGTAATGAAAAAGTGTTAATATTAAAGTAATAAAGCTTGTGCCCATTTTTCAGTCTGAAATGCACAACACCATAAAACAATGCTTAAAGGCACTCACTTCTGTTCCAAACCACCTGCACGCCACGGCACCCTGCTATTAGCACATAAGTTGTTTACTACCAGTCTTATTTCAGTCAGACTCCAGGAGAGCCATAAAGCTGAATTTTTTCACCCAGTACAGGAGTCCAAGTGGCCTCAGGTTTTCCTTGGTGTGCCAAGCCCCAGTGCGTCACCTGTGATCCCTGCCCAGTCACTAACCCACTCATTTCTAGTAAGATGTATAAAAGTCAAACCAAAGCAAAGGGAATCTGTGCCTGGCACAAGGCACACATACACCCTCCTTCTTCCCTGCTTCTCCTCAAGTTCCTGAAGCAACAGCTACTCTCAAGTGAGGTGTGTTGAGCACAACTATGATGGTGGCTTTATCTGCCAGTAAGCGTCACTTGTGTCACACTTTCCCAGAATGGTCTGGGCACTGGTTGGTAAAATGAGATTTCTATTTACTCTCCTGAAACAATTTCTTCAAAAAAAAGAGTAATGGAGAAGTAATGAAATATAATGGCAAAGCAAATAAATAATGGATATTCTTTCCAAATAAGACATTTTTTAACTGTTTGCTTTATTTGTCACTTGTCTCCTTTTTGTTTGTTTCTTTGGCTTGCCCTTTTGTTTTCCCCAAATAAAAGCATATTAATTCAAAGCAACTCACTCACTTTTTTCCTCTGTCAGAAGCAAACATTAGGATTTAGGGACTCTATAAAGAGATGGCCCAGCTACAAAGAAAGCTTTTGTCTCACTGGGAGGACTACTAATTCAAGGACAAAAAGACAGAGACTAGACGAGCAGTGATACCTACAGGAAAGTTTAAGGCTGACAGACGAGCCTGTGAAATTGTAGGAAGAGTAAAGAAGAAAGAGAACCAGAAGTTACTCTCAGGGCTGTGCACTCACCATGAAGGGAGGAAGACAGATGTGGGAGTTTCACATGAGAGACCACACTGGCTCACAAGCCGATGGGTGAACTCCTTACAACGTGGAGCCCAGGGAAACTGCCAAGCCTTAGCAAGTTCTATAAATTATACCATCTTTCTGGGAGATACATGGCAAACCACGAAACAGCCCACCAGCAGCAGCATCAACATTCTGTTGAGTAACACAATAGAGAGAGATGCAGTGGTATGGTGAACAAAACATAGTCTTTCCCCATATTTACACATCTTCACAGTGAAGGAGTCAATAACAAGAACACCCTGTTAACTGTCCTCCTATTTTTCAAAGGCACCTTTACCTCTTACGAATTCCATTCCCACATCTAAATACAAGTCAAGAGTCCAGGACATCCAAAGAAGTCTGAATGGCCTAAACAACACTGTTACCAAGTCCCAGGCTACATACTATGAAGAACAGCAAAACAAAGAGTAAACCAAACTGTATCACTTGAGAGCAGCATTTTTAAACCGTTTTCTTCATGCTTCCCATCACGCGAAACATTATCTTACTCATTCTCCTTTCCTTAGTTGCCATAGACGCAGTGCCACAGTGCTGCAGCAACAGGCAGCCATCTTCATAAGCTGGTTCAGATCTGAGCACTCCTGCACTCCTGACTGCTTCCCTTCTTGCCTTCAGTCTGGCAAAGGTGTCCTCCAGTTCCATCCTGCCCTTCCTCACTGGACAGTGAGGATAACAGACTAGCTCAAGCACAACAAAACAGATTAAGCTTCTGTAATGAAGTTGTGCCACACACACTTTAAGTGTTACTCATTCTGGTCTAAGGACTGCATGCACCCCAAAAGGATGCTTTCTGAAAATGACAAATTTTCCATCTCTTCCAGCTGGCTGCATTCCAGCTGCAAGGAGAGCCCATCCTTGCAATCCTACATTTAAAACCTTTGCTCAGTCAACACAGTGCTGTCAACCCATTTTCAAGCTGATCCATGACTGATGAGCAGCAGTAGGGTGTTCATAATGGCAACAGCCAGGTTACTGCACCACCAGGGCTCTCACAGTGCTCTGCACTCAAAAGTGTCCCCAGAACATGAAAAGGAGACACTCATGGCCATGGCATCAGTGTGTGCTACCAGCCACAGCATGGCTGCACTGCGGCAAGCCAGGAGACTGCAGGCTGGCAAGCCCATGGTTCCTTGGGGCACAAGCCTCAACAGCCCTTAAAAGCTACAAAGATGGGTCTGCTTTACTTTTCATTAGGATATAAAACCTCTCCTTTCTCCTTCCACCAAAAAGCTGTCATTTTGCAATAACCACCCTAGAATTCTTCAAAGCTGCACACAGAAAAGTACTTTGTCAAAGACCTCTGCAAACAGGGAGGAGTGGGCAAGTCAACCATCAACCCAGGAGGTGTCTTACAGGTTCATCTACAATATTAACCCACCAGATCATCATTTCATATTATAAGGTTACTTTCATGGCTGTACAAAAAGCTCCATTAAGAATGAACTATTAGCTCTCCATCAATGACTGTAACATCTGCCTTAGTAAGGCAATAATTTATTAATAACAAAATAAATAACTAGGCTTCTCTTAAAATCAATTTTAGTAGTAAAATGAGAGGGGGAGAAAAAGATTCTATTTATAACATGTTAGTATGTATTTTATTTAAAGTTATCCAAGTATTTCCCAGGTAAAATGCTACATCCTACCTTTACTCATTAAAATAGGACATGGCTCAAAGTTTGATGAAGAGGAAAAAAATAATTTAATGTTTTTCCCTATACAGTGGCATTCTTTCAGTTAAGTAGTTTCTCATTTCTTCTGCATTTTTCACAGCGTTTGTATCAATACTGCTACTAAAATTTTGATGGATATTTTAGTGTTATTGGAACATACATGTTTTCTTTCTTAAATATGAAATTTTAAAATCTTGAAAAAATTTATAACGTGTCTAAAATATTATACAATATGAAAAATTTCAATCAAAAGACGGAATTTAAACAATATTGGCATTTTTCTGTCTTTCTAAAAAGACGGTACTTTTTCTTCAGCAGTTCCTCCTCCTGGAGCTTTCAGTCAGCTCCCTGCAAAACAAAGAGAAGGTGCTTTTTCAGTGCACTAAAGGTTGCAGAGCCTTATGAACAGGTGAACAAGGTGGCCCCACTGAATGCTGCTTGGCTGGGCTCACACTCAGGAACTTAGCAATGATCTGAAGCAGAAGCTCAGATGGTTGTGGTGAGATCATGCAACACGTTTTTCAGACGAGACACCTGATGCGGGCTATGTTATGAAAGGTCTACCATGAACAGACACACGCATCGCAATTCTGACTTCACAAGATGTGATGACAACAGCAGAAATGCTGAGGAAAATACACAACCTTTTTTGTGTAACAGTGCCAGCAGAAAGCAGCCCCAAAGTTGGTACAGCTACTCTTGGGAATAATTACTGCCACACTCGCAGCCTCCCACTAGCTTTGAGGCAGTGCCACAGTTCCCACGCAGAGCCATTCTTGCTTCCATGCAGGATGAGGAGCAACCCCAGCAGACCTCCACGTGATGCTAGGCTGAGCCCTAAGTGCTGGGCAACCCCCTGAGAGTCACTGGCTGTTTATGGAATCTAAGAAGTGGAAAGGCTTTAAAAAAGTTAAATCTGAGCTTAAATCTGAAGGAGCTGGGCTGGAAAGGTAGATGAACACTGCTGAGGATGGGTGGCTCCTCAGCTCTCACTCAGTGCAGATGTCCAATATCTCTTTCGAGAGCAGGGCTGACTAAACTGTGCTCCCCATCAGTGGCACATGCTCAGCAGGAAAGGGATGATCTGTGCTTTGCACCCCTATTACCCCAGGCTGCTGTTTGATTTGGAGCTCAGAAGAAGCCAGGAGCCAGAATCCTGCCTCCCGCTGATGGCTCCACCCAAGAAGCAGCAGTTTCTGGTCCTGCTGAGCTCAGGAGCTGTCAGGTTCCTGCTGAGCTGGAAATAAAAGCTTCACTTTTTTTTTCTCCTTCTTTTTCCCCATTTGACAACTGTACATAAACACTTGTAGATTGGGACTGTTACACCCCTGCAAGCTTAAAACAACCTTGCTCAGGCACAGACGACAGCTCCCGATGGCAATACGAATGTGACTGCAGACTAATTCACCTTGTTGTTCTGACACATGAAAACCCTCTCTGAAATCGCTGCACTGTCTGTAGTCACTCCTGTTACACATCTCTGCACAGTCAGCACTCAGCCAAGCCAACACAGGAAAGAAGCACACAGAAAAAACTCACACCTTTTTGATAGATTCATACTGCTTTGTGCAGAATTCTTCTTTTTAATGTAATCATGGAAAGACATTAATAGCTTAATTTAAATACAGGTCTATCAACAGACTCTAAATTTTTTAAATACACACACTCTGCACAGAACTGGTTTGTGTCTAAAGCACATTCAGCGTACCTCTGATATCTGGAAAGACAGACTACTATCAGGAAAAAGGCCATAAATTTAAAAGCTACTTATTTCTTCAATATTCCATGCTCAGAAATCCCACCCCAAACCAGTGAGAAAATCTGGAGCCATAAAGACTTGTTGCCAGCAGGGGAGGATCCACTTAAGGGACATTTAACCACACTGGACATACACAAGCCCATGGATCCAAAGGGTGGATCCATGAGTGCTGAGGGAGCTGGCTGCAGTTTACAGGAGGCTACCCTAAACTATCTTTCAAAGATCATAGGGATCAGAGGAATTTCTTGAGGACTGCATGAAAGCCAGCCCTATTTCCAAGAAAGAGGATCCCATAAACTACAGGCAGGTCAGTTTCACCTCCAACCCCGGGGAGGTGATGAGCAAATAAATCAATTCCCTTAACATATGGAGTAAAATTAAATGACTGGGAGTAGTCAGCATAGATTTATGAAGGCAGAAATCACACCTGACCAGCCTGAGAGTTTTCTGCAATGAGATGCCTGGCTAATCCTGCTGAGATGAGAGAGAAGTGGATGTTATTTATCTTTACTTCAGCAGAGCTTTTGATGCTGTTTCCCATAACATCCTCATTGACATACTGATGAAGTACAGACTAAACAAGTAAACAGTGAGGTGGAGAGAACGCTGGCTGAACTGCTTGGCTCAAAAGGCTGTGCACAGCAGCACGAAGTCCACCCAGAGGCCCATCACTAGTGGAGTACTCCAGGGGTCAGTACTGGGACCAGCGTCATCTAACGCTTTCACAACCAACCTGGAGGGTGGGAGAGAATCTCTGCAAGTCGGCCAATAATACAAAACTGGGAAGAGCAGTAGATACACCAGGTGGGTGTGCTGCCATCCAGAAGGACCTGGACTGGCTGGAGAACACGCTGACAGGAACCTCATCAAGTCCAAAAAAGGTGAATTCCGAGTTCTGCACCTGGGTACGGTTAACTCCATGCACCACTGCATGCTGGGGCCTGATCAGCTGGAAAGCAGGCTTGCAGAGAGCAACATCAGGGTCCTGACAGACACAAAGTGTGTGCCCTCAGGGAAAGGGTGGGTAACAGCATCATGGGCTGCATCAGAAAGAGCATCGCCAGCAAGGTAAGGGTGATCCTCCCCCTCCACTCAGCCCTGGTGAGACACCTGCACAGAACTGGGTTAGTCCTGAGCTTCCTGGTATACGCAAAGCATGGACTGAAACAAGTCAGCAAAGGCCACAAAGGTGATAAAAGAACTGAAAGATCTGATGTATGAGAGCCTGGGATTGCAGGGACTGGTCAGCCTGGAGAATGCTCAGGGCAGGACTCACCAGTATGTATAAACAACTGATGGGAGACAGTAGTGAAGAGACTCTTCCCAGTTGTGCCCAAAGCGAAAGGAAAGGAGGCAATGGGCACAAATTGAAATACAGGAATTCCATCTGAAAGAAAATAATTTCTTTTTCTTTTTTACCCTCTCCCTACTGTGAGGGTGGTCACACCTGGAACTGGTTACTGAGAGAGGTTGTGGAATCTCCATCCAAGCCTGCTGGATATAGCTCTGAGCAACCTGCTTGAGCATGGGAGTGGACTACGCAATATCCAGAGATGCTTTCCAGCCTCAGCCATTCCATGATTACTTCCAATCAAGTTAAACAGAACAGCTGAAAGAACTACAGTTCAAGAAGAAAATACTTGAAAGCAGCGTAACTTGAGACAGAGGTAATTCTAGGCTTTGCAGCATAATGGTTAAATCCTACTGAAGCACATTTTTATTCCCTCTTTATGTTACACATGACTGTACAATCTGTGCTGTGTGTAAAGAAGAGAGGCACTTCATGGGGCTCTTCACTTGCAGCAGGGAGTTAGTTATAAACACAAACCCCAAACCAGAATTTGGCTGTAGATGTTTTCTACCACTTAGATTTTATGAAATATCTTACCACTGAGTTTCCACTGTGACTACAGTAAGTAAACAGATCCAATTACAGATGTTCTGTTTTAAAAATACTAATTGAAAGGAACATAGTGTAAAGCATTAATCGAAATTATTTTCCTTTCCACAAGAACAGCACTTCCTGAGAAATGGTTATATTAGCAAGCTAACATTAAAGAGACACAATTACTGTGTTGCTCTGTGACACTAAATCAAAATAGTATTCTTTTTTAACTCATATCAAATCCAAAAGCAAAGGACCAAAACTGAAAATATTTATTCATTTTTGTAACTGAAGTCAACAAATTGAGTTACTGAATTGATAGCATGACAATATCCCCAATAAATATGCATAAACTTATCTGGAAACTCTTGAAAGGCAAAGATTTTTAAATGACAACAAGTCACACACAGTCAATTTATTTAGGTAAATAAATTCCTAAGAACCTAATGGACCAATTAAGTGATTAACTGAATTCAATGCATCAAACACTGACTTGGGTGCCTACTGTCATACAAGCTGTTTTAAAATCACTGCCCTTAAAGAAACCAAACAGAGAGAGAGAGAGAGAAAAAGCTTGAGCCTTTTTTTTAAAATGCTTTTGGGCACCAAAATGACTGTCAAGCTGGCAAGAAAACAAGGGGAAACTTGCATTCTGTTTTCTGTACACAAATTACAGAAGACAGTCCTCAAAGTGTAGCTAGAAAGCTTCAAAACAAAACAAACCCACTGAACAAGCTTTCTAAAATTCCACCTTTTGCTATTAATTTTAGGATGTCAGTCAAATGGATTGTAACAGGAAATACATTTTTCTATCCTTCATTTACAAAATTCTCTTAGAACATCTGAGGCCAATTCACATCCCTCTACAGGGATATGACATTTGCCAAGAGAAAAAGAAACAACTCTGCAGGAACAAGCCACCAAGGTTTTCCCTTAAGTCTCCTGCTGGGTTTTGTAGCCTTAAAAGGAAACAAGGCTTTTATTATGCTGGTCCCCAGCTTGCCAAACAAAGAGCCCCTGGGCCTGCTTGGTATCTGTCATTGCATTCACTCAGGGATTCTGTGTGGCCTTCTCTTGCTATCTTCCAGCAGAGCCAGCACTGCTGTTTTCATTTCCTGGTATCATTCAAACCCTCTATCAGGCTATTTGCTTAACCTAGAAATCCCAGGGCCTCCCAGGAGCCCAAGCTTTGAAGGGAAGTTCAAGCATCACAAGACACTGGAGAAGCAAGGCATACCACCTCTGCTCAATACTCCTACACGTCCAGATAATCTGCAGGTGAGAAGGGGGGCACCTCTGCTGACCAGGTATTTTCCAAAGCCACGGAGAGAGTCATCCATGAAGATAACCTCCACATGTAAGCAAAGGAGCTGCATCACAGAATCATGCAGTTCCTTCCTTGGGAAAAAAACAACAAAACACCATCTGAATTTTCAAGTTCACGGTAACAGAAATACTTTTGAAATTCATGTACTGATAGCACTGATAGCAGACAAATTCCTTTTAAACGCCCTGAACAATTTGGTTTTACATGTCAAGACAACAAGTTTAATTTCTATTTCTGTTTTACACTGAAGAGAAGCTCCCTTAGGTACTAAGCCTAAAAATGGGAGCCCACCACATAATTGACCACAGTTGTTAATTTTGAGCACTGCAAACCACTGCTTACAGCTTTTCTCAGGGTGGAAAAGGGCCATGCATAAGAAATTCAAATGTCCAGATAACTCACAAAAATACTACTTAATACGGTATATTCAAGCATGGCTACATAAAGTAAGCAAGATTAAACAGTATGGCAAAGATAAGAAGTGTAAACATATTTTCCCTTACAACACCAAACAGAAGTCGCATTCATTTAAGCAAATATTTTTCTATATTGATGGAAGCCAAATGTGTGGGGTAAATTGCTGCGCTTTTTTGTTTGCTTCATATAAAATCACACAGAAATTTGTGTTCACGTAACACTATCAATGAAACGCTCTTTGCTTTTTTTACAAGTTGTTTGTAATGAACATTTCAGCTCTCTCAAAAGGTGAAAATACAATCAGCCAACCTCTTTATGCATGTCCTGTGAGGATACCCATCCTCAGTAAAGACAAATTTCACTAGCCTTAGTCAGCAAGCTACAGTGGTATGTGGTAAAACTATGACACACACCAAAAATTTAGAGACTTGTTAATTGGTAGCAAGATATAACAGAATATGCCCACTGAAAGCTACCCAAATTTCCCAAACTGGCTCTGAATAGCTTCCCTTTTTGAACAAGAACTTGATGCTTCACATTATATCTGTGCACATCATTTTCTCCTTCCTCCCTAAATTCGAAACATTTTTCTTACATTTACTTCTTCTGAGATTCAGTAGTGACAGTTTCTTCTTTACACTCCTACATATATTTTGCACAAGCTGTTAAACAGAATTAGTCCACGCTCCTCTTTCGTGTTTTTCCTGTGCTCTGAAGGAACCTAATACACAGACTTTAGAGAAGTCCCAGTTTTGACCCTCACCACCTAGCTACTAACTTGTGCAAACATGGTTTGGCAGCCAGGCTGAAGAAAGATCTTGTGGACTGTTGTCATGCAGACCCTCCAAATGGCCACAAGAAGCATTTACTAGGTGAAAACAGGTGGCTGGCACCAAAGGGGTATGAACACAGCATTTGGAAGACAGGTTGAACGTGCCCGATGTAAACTCTATGCTGCCTTTAGCCACCATGACACCCCTTACAAATGATAACCACAAAAACATTGCCTGGTATCATTTCACTGTTTGCGCTCTGCATGTACAATAACCCAGGTTAGTTCTAAAGGATACCATCAGCAAGAGGGCTGGCTGAGATTTGCACCTAAATATGGAAAGAGATTATTTACTTATCTTGAGCATAAAGGTACTTACTCCTCAAATTTCATGACAAGTCTTTATTGCAATATCATTCAAAATCAGAATGAACAAGTTAGAATCACCTAGAGAAGTGAAACCTTGTGGTCTTCATAGACCTAGCAAAGCAGAAAGATTGATGTAGGCAAATTCCCCAGCCTCCCCAAAAGCAAAATTACACTCTGAGAATTCTTTCAGTTCACTAATTATCTTTTAGTAGGAAACAAGAACAACCAGTTTCATGGTAACAATCTAAACTCAATGTTTGATTTTTTAAAAATGAAATAAAAATACCAGAAGAGATGCTAGGAAGAAAATAAAGCGGCAATGTAAAACTGTCAGATTCCGGGAGATGAAATAATTCAAATCTGAACATTCTTCCTTCACCATGTGGTAGGACCACATGGCAGCAGGAGCAAAGTCATCATGTGCAGTATCTGAAGCTCGTGCCACAGAACAGAAAAAAAAAAGTGGGTAATAAAGAATAAACCTATTATGCAAGCGCTGATATGTTTGAATCTGGAGGCACACTACCACTTCCTGCAGAGCTTTCTGCCAAGTACAGAATCCATGGGGAGAACGGCTTGATCCCAGCAATGACGCAGTGTGAGAAGCCTATCTGGGGCACAATTCATGCCGTCCTCCTCGCGGAGGGTGCACTTCCAGGAATAAAGAGTTAGTCACCATGTCTACCTCCACCACCCATCTCTTCATCTTTTGCATATCCTGCTCTGCAGAGAGAGGCATTCACACCTACAGGATGCTGCTAAGTCGTGCGGGGACATGGCATGCAGGGAACTGCTCTTCTGCAGAAAACTCCTGCAAATACAACGGACATCCCACTAAGATTTCTTTCTTTACACGGATTCCCACAGGTGGTTTTGCTACACCCTGTTCCTGAGTGGAAGCACCAGTCTGCTTCTGCACACCTTCTCGTGAAGGCTAGAAAGGGGCAGAGAGCATCTTCTTGCATACACCAAGACTCAAGGGAGTCATAATGAAACAGATAAATTATTAAAATACTGGTTTAAAATCACAGAATCACTGAAGCTGGAAAAGACCTCTAAGATCATCAAGTCCAGCTGTTAACCTGGCCACATCCATGTCCACCACTAAAGCATGTCCTCAAGTGCCTCAGCCATCTTCTCTGGTCCTGTCACTGGCTACCTGGGAGAACATACCGAGTCCCTTAGGTATAGATTCACCTCCAAGTTATAGAAATCCTTTTTTTCCTTTTTTTTTTTTTTCTGTAAAGTAAGTTTCTCTGTGGAATTGTGATTTATGCTGAATGCTGTAAACATTTCTTGTTAGCTCACTCCCAAAGCTCATCTCAGAGTGGGGTACGATCACATGCAGCAATCCCATGAAGCAAAGGAATGAGTCATCGGTCTGAAAGTTAAGCAACAGACAGAATCATAGATTCAGACCAAGGTAAGCATAGTAATGAATGAAACACAGGTTCTAAATTACATCTCTGGAGAGAGCAGTCTAGAATGGCAACTCATAAACAGACCTACCTAACCTAGCATTAAAAAGCATATATAGGGTCACCAGTGGGATACTTGGGAGAAAAACTCCATGGAATTCAAGGAGGGGGGAAAAATCTCCCTGAAAAATGTTTGAAACAGCTGAATAAAATCAATTACAGCAGCATACACTTCTGTAACTAAGTTGGTCAAGTGTTGTGTCCTAAGTTCTTACAGGTAGGCATAAAGACTATGGACTAGGAAAATGTTATTTTTAAACAAAGTAAATAATTTTAATTAATTTCCAGTGAACTCTATTAGTTTTAATTCTACTAAAAGCAGTACAATTTTTCTTGAAGAAGGAAAAAAAGGCAATAGTGCAAATGCTCTCTTATTTTGAGTGCAAGTGGTTTCTTCTTTGACTAGACAAAGATAGCACTCTCAAAAAATGAGAGTATGTCTCGTGAACGACACTGACAAAAAAGGCTCAAAATCTGTTTATGTGGTTTTGCTGGTCTATATGCAAGCAATCTAGGTAATAAGTTTAGATTTCTACCAGATCAACTGAGAGTACAGCATATCCCCAGAGATCTATAGCCTGATTAGTGATGATAAGCTGAGATAGCACAGCCCCAGCTGCTCAATATTACACAAAAAAAGAGGTAGGCAGGTTCAGAGAAAGCTGCACATATTGGTTTCATTCCTATTAACAATTTACCCCTACTATCTCACTCACCCACTCCCTCTTCACCAAAGCATGAAATGACAGTTGCTTAGATTTCAGCTGTTCAATATTCAGCTTACTGTCACCACAGATCACAAAATAAATTAACAAAATGCCACCATTCCACAAAGCAATTCCCAAATATCATGCTAGCCCTAAGAATCTTCAGATGTTTTGCTCTCCTCCTGAACTCTTCTGCTCTGTCTCCACTTAACCAACCACAGCACCTGCACCAAGTTGCAGCCACAGCTCCTTCTCCTTCCCTGCTCCAAGGTAGCACTGAGGATCGCTGTGGCTGCAGTACACATCGGGGGGATTTTCCCCCCAGTCCTTCACCTGCACCTCTACCTCACTGAGCACTGCATCCCATTTATTTCCCCTTTAGTTACTGCATGCTACAGAGGTCATCTCTGCTGTCTCCAGGGAACCTTATCCACATCCGGTGCATGACTACCCGAGCTAGTTTAGCCCCCAATGAGAATGAAAAGAGAGTGGGAAGAAGGAGAGCTTGGGAATAGGACCTTCAGCTCAGCTCTTCAGGAAACTTCCCCCCACAGTAACTCTGCTGGCTCAGGTGCACCATTCACAGGTTTAATTGTGGTGGTTCTCTTGGTGCTAACACTTTAGCCCAGGCACGCTGCAACATTCTGTGCACTGACTGCATCATCTGGGCAGGGCGAACATGCTCCAAGTGGCCGGCTGAGAACAGTGAGGACCTCATCAAGAAAAATAATACCAAAAACGTATTAAGAGGATGTGTGCTCAAAAAAGGGCAGTGCCATTTAAGAACTTCCAACATATACCAGCATGTCCCAAAGACTGAATACTACTAAATGTTTATATTGATACCTCCAAACCCATGATTCAACATCTCAACAGGAAGGTAATTCTGAAGATTATAAAGACTACATCCCTTCATCTCCAATCTAGACCTGCTTCTTCACTTACTGATTTTTTAAGATAGCTCAGCTTCCATCTCTGTTTCATGGCTTCTAATTAGCTTATTTCTCATTTTAAGTATTTACAGCTTGGGAGTTGAAAAAGCAAAGGGGTAGGTGACAAGCAGAAAGAACAGAAATTGGCTATGCAGGATAAGCACTCCAGGAGATGGACCACATAACCTGCAGGCAGGATGGAAAGCAGCTTGGGAATGTCTCCTTCCTGCTCATGAAAACACAAGGGGCTGTGAAAGACTGACTTCCCACCAGACTGCGGCTGCATCACACTTACCACGCAGTGACTCAGAGCACCCCTGCCACACACACACAATTAAGTTCTGTCAAGCCACCACTGACCACCTCTAGTGCACAGCACATGGCACGCTTTAATTTAGCATTAGCAAAATACCAACAGCCCCTGGAGAGACTTGGATTTAATTCTCCTTCAAAAATATGTTCGCTGTACTAGAAGCAAAGGAGCACCAATGAATAATAATTACTAACTGTCAGCTCTTTGAACATTTTCATACCTATACTGAAAGTCTTGGAAAGGATGGCTCCTCTTTCCCAACATGAATGCCAGAAACAGTGTTTTTCTGAAAAGGAAGACCACGTCAGATTATAGATTTTAACTCTACATTTCCTTTCTACATTTCCTTTCAGATCCTGAAAGCAGAAGAAACAAGAATACAGTATGTAAAACTGCAGCTCAAATATTTTCAGCAGCCCAGCAAAATCCTCTTGCACACATTCTTGTGAGTTAAAAAACAGATCTGCTGTGAGGCACAGCATGTATTTCATGGCAACAGTACAGATTTATGTTTCTGCTTCCCAGGAAGTCACTGCTATGCAAAAGCATAAGACTGGCTTCACAGGTCAAGGTAAAATCTATTGTCCTGAGACAGACCGAAAATGGAAAACAGGTCTAGCAGAAACACACAGAGCTATCAGAAGGGGTTGAGGAGCAGGATATATCAACACCAATTTATACAATTTAAATAGCCCGGGCGATGCTTTTCTTCTCCACCTGACAACTTCACTTTTTGCTTTCCATTTTCCTTGCTTTTCAGCCCTTTGGAAACCTCACTCACAAGGGAGAAGATGTCACATTTCCCCTGGAACAAAACTGGCTTATGACACATCATATAATTCCAAAAATACATCATGCATTAATTTGACATACTCCTGTCATCAAGACCTTAATTTCTAATATCTTCTTTTCCAGATACTATTAAAAAATTCCTCTGCCTCAGCTACCTAACTGGTAACACTTCAGGAGGCAAAGTGCCTTCCTGCTCATCCCAAGGTCCTTCACATGGAAGATTCACAAACCTCTGGGGAAGATCTGCTTGAATCTCTTCTTGAACATACAAAGTTCTCACCCTAGCAAGTGACTGCTAGTGAGCTGCTTTTCTCAGCCAACACTTGGTATTTTAATTCCTGTAATTCCTTCACTAATTTCCTCCCTCTGTTTCTGTGCATTAATTTTCCCCCCTACTTTTTGTTCCTAGTAACTCTTTCCTCTCACCTTGGTTTGCTCTCTAAACCTGCATGTCCCTCTTTACTACCAGACTGCCACGCATGCTACAAGTTATCTCGAATTCTGCAAAGGAGTACAGTCATGATTTCTGTGCAATACCCTACAAGCCTAGGAGCGCTGTCTGGCAACTGTTCAAACTGTTCAGGTAGAACCCTAAAATTTAAGTGGGACATTTTCTGTAAAATCGATGTGCTTCTGCTACATAAACTTTATGCCCTCCTACCTTCTCCAGAATTACAGCTGCTTCACTCTCAATTGTAAAAAGGCAGGAACAGAGAGAGATAGGATATATAGACACACTGAAATGCTTTATAATGTCTTCTGGTGGACAATTAACTGTAGTCTGTGAGTCAGAAAACTGTAAGAGATCCACCTGCTCACAACTCTGTGACCTTTCTGGTGAGTTTTAGGAGTTACACACCAGCTCATGTAAGTTGCCATTCCATCTTCACAAAAGACCTCACCTGGTCAAATACTACATATCTCTTGCAGATAGCAGAATAACTATATGCACACACAAATCAGACGACATAGAGCTATGTTTTTTTCACAGAATGTCCAAAAGTCACATTCCCTGGTTTCAGAGTTTGATGGTAAACAATTTGAGTGTGCTCAAAAAACCAGAGATCCACTCCAAACTGTAAACTGATGTTGCGGACATCAAACTTGTCTCTCTAAATCAGCCCCAAATTAAAATATCAAAAGGATTCTTCACAGAGATAATAAATACTGGTAACTATTTTTCACAGCCTTCAATACACACTCATTTGCACTTGTGAAAGACAATTACAAAACATTACTCTGACTTTATGCATCACCAAACCAAAACAGTAAATGTGATGTACCAGTGTACTCCCTTTGCACTGCTCTCTGTGACCACAGAGAGTCTGGGAAAAACGCAAACCAATATTCATAAGTTTAAATGTTTCCTTTCTGTGTCCTCTCCCACTGGTTTTTGTTTAATTTCTTGGTGGTCTCACCATCAAAAATCAGAGCACCATTTACTGTCATGAAGCTGTCCTGTACATAAAGGAAAAGCAAAGCTCTTTTTTCTGAACCAAATTCCTTAGTTGAAGCATTGCCCAAGCGAAAGCAGCCTGGCTGGGCTGTGTTAAGAGGGTAGGAGGCGGGGGATAACTACCTTAGTATTTCTGGATGCAAGCTCAGGAAAGAGAAAGCAAAGACAGATGCTGTTAGCTGCAGAGGACACCTGAGAAGTTGCTCCACAGCCCTCCACACATGAGCCAAGGCTGATCTTACTTTTCCTTCCCACATACCTGGGCAAGCAGCCCAGCTAAACACACACAGCACCAGCAAGGAGACTCAGTCTGAATGTGCTCTTTATACGAATTACATTGGTCAATTTGACCAAAAATACCCGTCAGTTCTGCCCACCACCAAAAATAAAAACCAAACAGAGCCAAAGCACCACTGCCAAGCTGGAGAGAATGACCCTTACTTGGGAGGCAGCTCTGGCAGAAACAGAGGGTGAAAGACTGGAAGATGTGTCTTCTTCTGTTCAAATATACTCTTAGTCATGTCTTTGTCAGTAACTACTGTTTTCTGCCAAGTTTGCATAATCCTTTTCACAACAAGGTATGTTTAGCACATGGTCTTTTAAAAACACCTTTTTTTTAAAAAAAGGAAAGTATTTCTGCAGGTATGAAATCTAAAAACCTTCAGATTTTACTCTGGCCTACTTCATTACACACCTCGTGTGCAAACTTATTACACGAAAATGTTACCTAATTAAATTTATTATGCTTTGTGGGGCTGTTTTGTTAACTGATTTAATTAAAAACGTCTCAATTTATGTAATTTATTATGGCATGACCATTGTTAATGAAGCTCACAAAAGATACTGTTGGATAAATTCATGCAAAGGAGATGAAGCAGAGCAGAATGAAGGATTATGTTCTCAGACTTGCGAAGCAAAGAAGCCTGAAATAAATGGAAGTTGTGAGTGTTTGGAGCAGACAGTGCATTTATTGTAATTATTTCAGGCTGCATGCTGATTGGAAAAGATTAACATAAATAGGAGCTGCTATTGCAGATGTTTCTATTCTTGCTAGGAAATCCCTTGAATATAGGAAGCACAGAATAAAAATGTGAAGATGCTGTACTACAGAATTGTAACTTTTTTTCTATTCTTTTTTCTGTTCCGGACACACCAGAAGAAACACAAATAAAGCTCTTCATCTTTAGGATGAAGGAAAAGCATCACTTTTCTCTGCTAACATGACAAAACATCCAGGTTTTGACTACCTGACTACCCAGCAATGAAAGTTTTGCACATTCCCTCCTTCCTTCCAGAAGTGCCCTTAAACTGCATGGCACCACGTCACCTCCGGAGGCTACGTGGCCTGCAGCTACAACCACAGCCAGTGAAATAAAATCCACAGCATTTAAGTACTGTTAAGTATTTATTAACAGCATTTAAGACTCTTGTTCCTCTGTTCACAACAGCAAATTGGACATATAAATAATTCACATGTAATTCTGATATTTCCAACTTCCTTTCTATATTAACCAATGGCAAAATTTCCATTCAGTCTGGAAAAAAATACATAGAACTCTTCTTTTTGAAAATTTTCCAAAAATTAGAAGTAGATAAAAATACCCAATGACAGTCCTGGAGGTGTGTATAATATCAGTCATGATATCTTCTGCTTACCTCCCTCACATCTCATAATTTGTTTCCTTGTCTCCATAGGATCCCAAGACACAGAAACCAAGAATTAAAGTAAAGACTCAGGGCAGGGCTTTTTTGACTGCAACTTCAGTCTGCTCAGGACTATCACTGTAAGACTTTTTAAAACAAGAATTATACAACTATTCAAGCTCTTTGGTTATTTGTGGACCAGCTGCATGAAGTATCCTCCACACTGGCAAAGATCAGCATGAGTCAAAGACGCTGTGTCCGTACAGTATCTGCCTACAGGCTGAACATTATTCCCTGTGGTTCTGCACTAAACATGAAGCAAAAGGATCATATGGGCCCATCCATACAGCAACAAACATCTCTATGTACACTGTGTTTCACAGTGACAGGGCGCTCAGCTACACCACCACAGGCCAGTCCCCAGAGTGTCCCCAGAGCCTGAAGACCAAAGGGGTTCCTCAGCCCTGTGCTGGATGATGCTAGCAACATGTCAGATCTAAACACAGTTTTCTTGGCCCAGAAGAAACATCCTCTGCTGCCTAGGACTCACTCTCGTGCAAGGTCAGCATCCACCAAGATGCCTCAGGGTGCTGGGCATCACTGCTGCCAGCCCCACTAGCAGATGGCCCTGGTTCTTTCCCAAAGGAGATCGAGCTTTTGAGGAGGACGGGTCCATGGTGACCAGTGGCTTGAACGCTTCCAAGAACCAGAAGGCCACTGAGCACGTCTTTCTCGCAGCACAGACCCTGCCGTGGCGCCCAGCTACGACAGCTTCAGTGACAAACTCCACTGACAGCACAGCACATCTCATACTCCAGATCTGTCCCTCTTTTTCAGTGTTATGAAACAGTATCATCGACTGCAGCTCAGGTACAGCTTTAAAGTAAAATGTACTAGAACAAAAACAACAGCCCTGTCTAACATTTACAGAGCAACTTTCAACAGAGTGGATCTCATGGGATTTCTCAAGCCTTTCCAAGCCAACCGTATAATGCCACAGGTTTTCACAAGTGTAGCTGAGGGCAGAGTTTGGGTCCATATGTACGATTTCTTCGATTCACTGCCAGCTGGAAGGGGTCAAACACTGACAGAACACAGAAGCAATTCTACATAACAACACTGCAGAGGAAGGAAAGCACAGCCAGTGGCAGAAGGAATTCACTGCAACTGCTGGGGTTTGAAAAAGGAGGGAACAAGCCAAAAAAAAACAAAAAAAAAAAGGAAAGTGCTGCTTCCTCCACACAGTAGGGATGCAACAGAAATTCTACCCTATTTGCAGGGGGGAGCGAGGGATTTATGGACACAATTACATATTCTGCAAATCGCTTCCAAAGGACTGCCCTTGAATGACTGAAGCAAGATCCCAATCTCCCCAGACTAACCACATAACAGGGCTCAGCAGGAATGAAATGCATTGTATGACTGTCACCTCTATCACTTTGAGCAGAGTCTTGTTTGAGTAGCCTGTCAGATGACAAGGGTAGATATGAATTCAATAGATAATACCAAAGCCCCAGAAACAGTTATTTCAAGTATTTTTATATCGCAAGTTAGGAACAATACCTCACTTCCTATCTGGAAATATGCTGTGTTCAAATCAGTACAAATAACATCCATTCTCAAGGTGTTTTCATTATGATTTTGCATAAATCTGTAAAAAACTGGGACAGCATGCACATTATGGACATAAATCTACTATGCCTTACACCCACACAAATCAAAGCAATTCCACCAAGCTCAGATGCAGGTTTACCTAAAATATTTAAATATGAGTGATTCTCAAGCAAAGAAAGAAAAATAAATCCACAATATTGATGTTTCCAAACCAAATACCAATCTAATCACAACCTCCGTACAACCCCAGATTCAGGTCTGAACCTAGGCATATTCCCGTGGTTTCCTCTCATAAAAATCCAGCTTCTTCCCCAGCAGACCCATCCATCAGATTCAGCAACAGCACAGGAAGGCCAGCTCCAGGCACCTGCACTGAAAGATTTTTGCTGCCCTGCTTCATGCAAGCCTTAGCCCACATAAAGTGTCAAGTTGGTGCACGGGAAGAAGAGTCCTGTGTAGCTGACACCTCAAAGAGAGGGGAAAACAGCTTTTTCTGAGAGCAGCAGCAATGAAAAGGGAAGACAGCAGGATAAAAAGAAAACACTAGAAAGTTTAGGGACTGTAAAGATTCCCATTAGTATTGAAATACTTTCAAGGAAAATTACACAAAATTTATCTTTTCTTAACTTACTACGGTTCTATGCTATAATAAAACATCTTTCCCCCATGATTGGGAAATGCAGAGGTGTTGTACTTGTTTAAGCATTTTGAAGACTCTTCTGTCACCTGAGAACACTTTACCTTCTTACTTAGAATGACCATTTTCCCCTGAGAAAGGAAAAGAACTATTCACCTCCCATTTCAGACTTCCTAAGCCTCTTGTAAGAATTTTTTTCTTTGTTGTACCAACATCTCTAATGGACTTCGTTCTTTAAACATCACTTTGGTTCGGAGGAAAATTAGAACAAGATTTTAAAAGTACTGGGGAAGCAAAACAAAACAAAGGAGAAATGCCTGGCAAATTAGAAAATATAAACACATATTGCAAAACGTCACATGGGGACTCCCTTCCAACCAGTGCTGAGAACACTGAAATCTCACCTACCCGTCCTCCCCTACACCATGCCACTGACTAAGGAAAAAGAATTGAGCACTTTTGCTCAGTAAGGTTTTGGAAAAGCCCTCCTGTAGTCCTCAATCACAACCTTGAAGGCCTTATGAAAACAACACCAATTAAAAACACCATCAACTTACACTGACAATATTAATGTTAACAGTCAAACTGGTATTTTAGATTGCAGTAAGCATAACTAAATTTGGCAGCAGCAGAATAACTAAACTTGCCATTATTCCTTTTTCACCCTGGACCAGCCACCCAACCTATAAAGAAACTCCACTTTTGTAGAAAAGCTCAGCTCTTGACCAGACTTTTAAGGGACACCCATCACTGCTGACAGCTGTGAGCCCATCACACGGCTGTGAGCCCAGAGACTGTGAGCTCCTGCCTAAGATGTCTCCCTGGAAGCATTAACAGCTCCATGACTTGCCCTTTGCATCAGTGTTCATGTCTCAGCCTTGACAAATCCTCATGACCTGTGCATGTCCAAAACACTTGTTTTCTCAGGGCCCAGCAAAATGCCTCCATAGGGGCTGCCACGAAAGCAGCTGTAGGCTTAGCAAGGGCATGCTGTAGTATTAGTGGCACGTTTTATCTTTTACCTCGCACCAGAAGTATAAACCTTAAAGGAAACGTTTCTGTGGGTTCTGGTTTTCTGCCCTTCATCTCCTCAGATGAGCCTTCTCATATGGGTATTTTATCTGGTACATCCCTGCCAGGTCTTTATAGACAGCACTTCCCTCTCATTCCGTCTTCCCTAAATCCTGACGTGCAAACCCAAGCTGAAGAGCATCAACCCAGCTGATGAATTAGTACTGACAGTGGCCGGTGCTTTTGCTTAGTTTGTTTATTTGGGGTTTTTTTCTCTAGGGGCAAGGAAATCAAGTTCACCCTTCAAATGAACCAAGGGTCAAATCCCTAATGAAAAATTAAAGGCTTTCACCATTATGGGGAACTACAACACAGCAAAAGGATGCAAGGTGAACTTTGCAATGTCCCACAGAGACTCTAAAGAAAAGAGGGGCACCCCAAAGCTGTGGTCAGATGTGGCCATAGGTGCACCCTGTCCTTGTGGTGAGGAGGTTCACAGAGAGCCTGTGAACACCCATGTCCTTCTGCAACACTGGCACTGAGACCCAGTGCGGGGCACCTGGCACTCAGCCCAGTGTTTCCTTTGCCTGTTGCCACAATCACTGAATAGCGATATCCTCCTTATCGCATCAAAGGTAGACACCATTTCTCTCTGGTAACTCTGTACCCGATGAAGTACAGGCAGTGGCACAGGAAACAGGTTTCAGACGGTTTACACAGACGGGGTTTTTCTTTTTTCCCATCCTGGTGTGAAAATGTTGAAAAGAATGTAATTATTTATATTGCATTTGTTTTGGAAGTGAAGACACAGATCACTCGCTTTTAATTTCCTTTTTCCAGGTTCATCCTTTATTTAGTAAGAACTATAAAAATTCATTTGAAAAAGTAATATATTCGAGACTAATAAAGTTCAAGTGCAAAATATTTTAGAGGCAGCTTAGGTACAACTATTAAGTTGTCAAATAAAACCATCTAGTCTAAGTCATACCAGAAGAGGGTCAAAGTTTACGAATAATTTCTCAGATTGAAACTATTTCCAGGAGCAACTCTTCCATGCAAAATGCTGCTAGGTAATTCCAAGAACAGTCAGGTATGTAAGTGAAAACAGTGAATCCGAGCAGTATCAGTGACAGCAAGAAGCCCACCTCTCACCAATCTCCAATTTTTACTACCACAAACTTTTCACTCCTGCAGTCAGCCTACCTCTGCATCAACTGACCACAACAAGCTCAGTATCTGTAATTAAAACCAAACATATTTTGTTTTTTTTTTCTTTTCTAGATGGCAATACTGAAGTGCACTTCCCTGATAGCTGAACCTTAAAAATTCAATCTTTCTCTGTCAGCTGTGGTATTTAAAGTCACTAAAATGTTACCCTGTCAGTGCCCTTTACCTGCAACTGACTGGTCCAAAATGCAGTGTCAGAAGGGCTGAAATCAAATGCTTTTAGAGTCACATTAGCTCCTCTTACACACATCACATCTACAAGGACATAAATTCTACTACAATACCGTTATTTTTTAAATTCAACAGTCTAACTCCTTGCCTTAAATATTTTTAGAAGAAAGGCAACAATATACCTTTAAAAAAAATAATTTGGGGAAACTGTGGATGCACAGGAAATGGAGGAGGCTACTTGGAGCAGCCAAGTAAATGGAAAAACACATGAGGTCACAGAATCAGCCCCTAGCTCACCAATGCTTTACATTAATGAAGATCTGCTCTGCAAGCCTGATAGTATTTTAGTCTCCCTTTGCAGCTGCCCAAGCATTTACTCGGTATTCAAAGCTGCACTCCACAGCTTCAAGAATCAGAGTTTAAAACTAGCAGTCTTAGCTCACAGATTAAAAATTGCTTCAATGAAACAAGAACCAAGACACACTAATTCCAGTCAACAAGACTCCTTTTGGGAGCCCACAGAACACCTGCTCTGCAACCCCACAGCATGGGGAAAATAAAGGACCTGTGCAACCTGCAACATCCTCACTCACCTCATGGTTTTCTAATGATTTTCCAGTTAACTCAAACATCCATAAGCTTTTTAAATCCATTTACTTATCATCAAAGCATTGCCTGCCAAGTCATGCCATGTCACAGCAAAAAAAAAAACTAAGACGACAGTGCACGGAGCTGACACTGCATAGAGATTGTTTCTCTCAGGAAAGTTCTTTGGAGAACGGACAGGATCTGTAGAACTACGTCTGTGGTGATACAGTCACACCGAAAGTCCAGACTGGAATGGTACTTTTATACAAACTAATTGTGAAAGTAATGAAAAATGTATTTTATTGGATATGACCTGTGGTCAGACTTCATCTCAAGAAAGATCCCTAGCATGACAGCTTTTTACATGGAAAAAATAAATACACATCTGTGAGCTGAAATCAGTGACAAAGGTGTAACAGCAAATATCCCTCATGGCAAGCTCGTGAGAAAGGGCTGTTCTCAGACAACAAAGCCTGAATACAAGAGGGTACATCAATTATTGCTGCACAAACCAGGCTGAAAGAACAGCACACAGCTGATATGTTCATAGCTGTTCACACAGCATGACAATGGGAAGGGCTGAGATGGCATTAGACAACACAACAACACAAGACAATACAAAATTTCAATTTTTAACAGATTCATGCAATTTTTTCTCTTTTTTGCTCACAACCATGGGAAGTTGCAATGCTACTGACACTGCACAGCTGATTGTTGTTTTTCAACGTGTTAAAAAAAAATCTACTATAATTAAGTAATTGGTTGGCCTCTGTCCATTTCATTCCACACTGCTGCCTCACGCTTGTTCAGAGAACAGAAAGAAATTTGTTGAAAATGTGGTAGATAGTGCAAAAAAACCCCTTAAGCTTGACTCGTTCAAACTAGGTGGTATTTGTACAGATGGAGCACCTGCCATGACTGGCAAGAAGCACAGTCCTGTCGCTTTGCAAGAAACATTTTTGGATTGAAAGTTATTGAAATACCATTTGTATCCATCAGGATTGTTTCCTGAGCCAAAGATTTAGGTTTCTAGCATGTCTAAATCCTGTCAAGTCCTACTCTAGCAAAATAAGTATTTATAGAATCATAGAATCATTTAGGTTGGAAAAGATCTTTGAGTCCAACTGTTAACTCAGCACTGCCAAGTCCACCACTAAACCATGTCCCCAAGTGCCTTATCTATAAGTCTTCTAAACACCTACAAGGGTGGTGACTCAGACACCTGTTCCAAGGCTTGATAACCCTTTCAGTCAAGAAATTATTCCTAACACCCACTATGCATCAGAGACACAAATGAGTATACCAAGTAATTGATGGAAATGATGAGCAGAGTGCAGATAAAATGTTTTCTGTCAAAGGACAAAACCTGTGAAAGACTCTGGAAGGAGGAAACGACCAATACATTTTCTGAACAGAAATTATTAACCTTTCAATGACAACAGTCTTGCTTATAACCAATAATGGGATCACAAATCCGGTGTATAGGGACATGACATGTCAGCTCTGCAGCCTCAAAACATACAGGGAAAGAAAGGATTACCTGGATTGCATGCTGTCATCCATGTGCTGCTTTTCACTCAAAGCAGAGATATTCTTGCTCTATTTGAATTGTGTGCTTTGGTTATATGCAGTGTGTTACAAGTGACAACTAAAGGTCTGAGAAACACTGTGATCTGAAGTTTGAGGAGTCGTTTCACTCCAAGTTAAAAGATCCTAGAAACCAAAATTTCCCACTTGTATCTCATTTTATAACATGATGTAGACCATTCCTCTGGGAAAGATTCCAGTTTGGAATCTCTCAGCTTTAAAAGAGGAGATGTCCTTGCAGCAGCAGAGTGAAAATTGGTACTCCCACGTAGAGAACAGGACCAGGCACACCCAGAAAACAACAAAACCTGCAAATGAGTACTCAGAAGCAGATCTCCTATGATACATACCTTCCCTTTTAGTGCTTATGCAGACTGGGACTGACACACATTCACAAGCAGTAATACTCTATTACAAACTTTTTTAATAATAGACTCTTCAAAAGTCACCAATTCTCATCTCAATGACTTGGTGTCAACAAAGCTGAAAACAAGGGCAAAAAGGACGTTTAGAAACATTACCACGCTCTTTGAAGTTGCAATGGCAGAATTAGCCTGTTAACTTCATTTTAGGAGAAAAGAAGTAAGGGTCACTCCTTTGACACTAATAACAATAATTACATTTAATAGAACATATGAATCAAGATAAATTTCAAAGAACATTTGCAGTACATCTAGGAAAAAAAAAAACAAAACAAAACAAAACAACAAAACCAAACTTGGCTTAGCAAGATTTACTATAAAGACTGACCCCTGGATTTACCCATTTCCAGTCTTCTGAACAGTCTCCTGCCATTGAGGACTTTCCCTCTTCTGCAGCTCCTATATTTGCACATATTGATTTTATGATTTTTGCTCCTGGCAAATACCATTTTTTGCCTAAATGAAGGTAAGTATAATAGAACATCAACATTTCCAAATAAATCCTCAGAGTGAAAAAAAGCATTACAGAAGTGTTTTTAGAAGTGTAAGAAAAGGTTTTCTGGGGTTTTTGCTTTTTTTGTTGGGTTTTTTTTTAAGAAAAGAGTGTATTAAAAATTACATACAAACATTGCTGTGTGAAGAATTAAAAACAAAAATAATTGAAATGGAAGTTTAAAGAGATTCTGCCTATTTTCATTTCCAAACACAGAACAGAAACAGGTTAAAAAGCCAATAATTATAACACCAGTAACTTAAATTTATTTTGGTTTTAATGTTGATAAGCTGAAGTTTCATCACTAAGATGTACAACCACCCCTGCTTGCTTAACTATATATGACCCACCAAGCAATTTCACACAAAATTTTTGTTGCAGTTCCTCTTTAAAGAGAAAGAAATATTTGTCTTTGCTTTTAAAGGTGAGGGAGTACTTGCAGGAACTCAACACTGTTCACCCAGTGCTCTTCCTTCTTTTAATTATAATGCCTTTACAATGGCAAACACCACAGATTCATTTGAATGTCCAAAGGCTTCACCTTTTTGCTGCAAATTATTCACATGCACATAAAAATGTATACTTTTTAAGTATTACAACAATATTTTGCATGAAGCAAATTCTGCCAAAACAATACACATTTGTAATCTGCATGAGGGAAACGGCCCTCACATGCTTTTCATGTGTCCCACTAACTCCCAGTGCATGCATATTAAACACTTCGAATAAAATGCTGAATACTCATGATCCTGACATACAAAGTATCTTAAGTGAGTACAGTTGCAAAAGTTTGTAACCCAGTTTTGGTAAACTGCAAAAAATACTCCATTTAAAATCAATGCCATGATTTGGTGGAGGAAGCAACTTTGACAGAAGGAAATGATAGCACCATTAAAACTAACAACATCCACAATGTAAACCTATTAAGACAGCCCAACGCCTAAGACATGCTGTCTTTAAAAGCACATGTCCTAGCAACTGAGGTTGTGCATCAGAAGGATGAAGTGGGAACACGAAGTGACCCCCCAGAACACTACGTGTCAAACTTCTACAATTTGAGTAAAATACTGGCTGTTATGTAAGCACCACAATATACAGGTAATATTTTCCAGCTGAAAACTCCACAGAAATTTTAAGTCCATCCCCTGACCCTTTGGTCCCTTCCCTTTCTTTACGCATTGTTTCCCTTTCCTAACCTTTTAAAATTCTGTTTGTCTCTCCTTTTACTGTCACTTGAGAACTGGACTTTTCATTTATTCCTTAAATAATTAAATAGTCTCCATTTGCTTTCCTGCTTCCAAGCCAGAGTAGCATCCCATTTATGTGTTGTCACTCACTTCTATCACCTTTCATTTTTTCTTATTAGCATATCTTTATAGTATTATTTGGCAAGCAGAGATTAACTTTTTTCTTCTTTTCAAAGGATAGGTTAGCAGCTTTATGAAACTGCTATTAATGAAGTGCCAAATTCACTTAAAACACACACACTAGCTAACTGAATTGACTCTGAAAAGCAGAGGTAAACTTTAATCAAGTACGTCAAGATCTGTAGTGCTAATTTTCATCTCTGTTTAAGTAAAAAGTCCAATTATCCAGCTCAATGTATCTTTGAAAAGGCCTTTTACCAGTACCGTTTCCTCAAGAGGCATTTTTTTATCTCCTTTCCGTCAATGGAGCTGAGATACAAAAAGCCAAATTTAATTCCTCAGCAAAGCTTCTAGTCCCACTGAAACCAACCACCACATCTTTTCTGAAGGCCCATGGCAGGCCCATGACAAATCCATGGCACAGCACGGAGCCGAGCCAGAGGGCTGTAGTACTGATCACCTCAGCTTCAAGAGTCAAACTACTCTGATCAGCCACTACTTTCTCCCTGTTGTCTTCTACTTCTCCCCTGTTTTGAGGGCATCTGGCCTTCTTAATCTGTTCCCATTGGTCTACCTCTTTTTTTCATCCCTACAAAAGTTCATACCCTCCAGAGAAAGAAACACCATTTTAATTCAACCACTGTCTTTTGCTTGCTGATGGAGAACAGAACCAAAGAGCAGGGATGATCCTCATGGTAAAAGGACTTCCCCATGTCCATTTTGGAAGTCAGTCAGAAATACGCCAGTTTTTAAAGAAGATCTGCTTGCTGAAGATACTCAGTGGAGCATTTAAATATCCAGGGAGAGAGGAATAAAAGGTACTTTCTTGTTCAGAGAGCATTGCGTTTGCATTTCCAAGTTCAAACTAAGTGTGTAAAGCAATGTGTAAAGCAAACAGGCGCTGATGAGTCTGTAGGGATAAGCAGTGCAGGTCATCAGTGACAAGTACAGACACAGGCACCAGCATCCACAGAAATCTCCATGAAGCAGGATCATGCATCTTTAAGCAATGTGAACTAATGAGATCCTCCTCCACAGTGGGCTCCACAGCAATTGTTTATCTGAACCATGAGCTCTGATGAAGCAATGAGTAAAACCGATAGCACATCACACTCTTTTTCCCTCTGGGATGCACCCACAAGTCCGCTGCACATCCAGACCAACAAACTGCACCAGAATGATGGAAGCACAGAAACTACTTATGAAAAGAGCTGGACTGAAACTAGAAGCAGAGATTAAATTCACCAGAACATCTCTAAATTTGATGCTACTTCACCCACAGCACACTGTGTTTAAGAGCAGAAGATATACCTTGTTCATGCAAGTATTCACAGATGGTAGTCCCTTTAAAAATACTCATTGAAGGTGCTGAGAAATTCCTATATCCTTTTTGCTTGTACTTTCTGTAGACATACTGACATTTGATTCATACCAGTACTGAAGTGCTCTATCAAAATTGCGCTTTCTGGAGATTACTTTTCGTAAATAAAATACTAATTTAAAAATTCTTGGCCAAACAAGCCAAAGTAAATGTTACATATTCTATGAACTCAAATAATTTATTCTTGGCTCAAAATACCACCATTTTGAAATAAGGTTCTGTTTAACACTATTGTAAGTTTCTAAATTGCTTCACGAGAGCTTTCTCTAAGCTTATGAACAAAGCTTACTGAATGAAGCAAAATTAGGGGTATTATTTTGCTAGCCACAGAACACTAATTTAATTTGCATTCTCTAATGAGTGCTGATTCAAAGACCAGGCATGCAGATGACAACAAGGACAGAAGTTACATGCAAATCCTGTAAGTCATCACAAATGCAGTATACCACTCTGAGAGGAACTACCTTCCTTAGTTCATCTTCTGATTAACTGAAGTGGCAACAACAAATATTTCTACCCATATTCCTTCTTACTTAAATCACCCACTTCATTAAGAAGTTTAAAATCTTCCTGCCAGTGAGCCATGTATCCCTTGTGTTACTCTCATAAATATTCCTAGTGAAGTGACAGGAAATATCCTTAAAAGCAAGACTCAGAAGTACCTTATTATTTAACTGAACATCTAAAGGTGCTTTTGAAATGAAGCAATACATTTTCTCTGGTTTTAGACACTTGAGTTAGCACTTCTGAATACAGCTGAATTTTATAAATCCCAGTTCTCCTGCCGGGAGGATATTTCTTGAGCTGACATATCATGCACTTGCTCTGTTACTCTAGTTACTCTAACGCTGTTTCAGTGTGAGCAGGAAGAATTTCTTACCTCCCAAAATATTTGAAATGCGGACCCATAAAGCACAAGGAAAAGACAAATCACACCTATACCCTTAAGTCTTGCTATTCCATTTATATATGGCAAAGCTCTCATGGACTTTATGAGCTCAGGACTGGATCCAGAGCACAGACTTATATGCCTATTAAATGATACTTCTTTTTCAATTAATCTCGCATTTGAGGCAAAACACATTGATTCTTGATAGTTGCAGGTACAATCCCCATTCACTCAGGCCCTGAACTCCAAGACACTCAGCAGCTTCAACCTGTCCTAAGGCGATTGAAAACTACAAGCACACAGGAGAAGCTCCTTTTGGCTGGACTGAAGTCAGTGCAAATTTTACTGCAGACCTCAGGGGAAGGCAAGATCAGGGTTCAGTGACCCAGCCAGCAATAGCTGAATAAATGCAAGAGATCTGGACTCAAGCTCACATTCTACTCTTATCAAAGTCCAAAACATCTCATTAGCACCAATGGGCACAACCCTACACGGTGCTGCACACTGGAACTTTCTGACCATGGGCCTGATCCTGCTATCTTGAGTCATCAGAGTATTACCTGCAGAAGTAATCCCACAGAAACCCAGCCAACTTGCACAAGTAAGGGCTGCCGCAATCACAGTTATAATTAATTCTGAGCAATTTTGCTATTTAGAAACTAAACTAGAAAATTAGACTCTGAACGTAGCAAAGGTTTTGCAAATTTAGTTCATTCTACAGATTATTTTCTTTCCCTCTAAACCAAACTAGAAGCCTATCCTTTTTAACTAAATTACTAAGAATAATATCAATAGGTAAGCCATATGAGCACTGTGGTGCTCTATATCAAAGCCTTCAAGCTACCGCTTTCATTAGGGCGCGACGCACACCTTCCAATTTAAACGTACAAATTATTAGACAGGTTACCACAAGAAGAAATTTTTGACAGGTCTTTTTCAACACTCAGAAAAGGCTACACCAGTCACAGTTTTCAGCTTGAAGAAGGGTCATTTTCCTTTCCTTGCCAAATCTGTAACATTTCCGCACGGCAATTGTATTTTAAATAATTCTAATAATCTCAAAAGCTTTAGTTTATTCTGTCATTTTCATATCTATGTAAATAACTCTAGGATTACTTCTTTGAGGAAAGCACTAAATGTTGTTTGCCTGGTTCTCATTCTGACTCTTTAAGCAGTTGGTCTATTTATGCTTTTCACGTTATTTGGTTGTTTTCATTCTGTAATTACACCGTTTCTGCTGTCTAGGGACAATCAGAAAGACTGGATGATAACCTACAGCCTGAATCACTTTCGCATTTTCTAACCGATACTCTAAAATCTCCTAATCTTTGAAGGCAGAAGCCAAGAAGGAAAGAAGAATTCCCGCTGGCACATCTGAGGCATTTTCCAAATTTTTGGCGAGGGAAATTCTGGACGCGTAGCTTGCCAGAAAGGCGAGAGAAGAGCCCGCAGTTCCCACAGACACACAGTACCCAGCACCCGCTTGCTGCAAGAGATCACGACATTTCTGTGCGGGCTCTGAGGTCGCGACCGTGCCCCGCTCGGAGCGCCGGGTCGCACGGAGCCCCCCGCGGCCGCGGGACCCCCGACCCCCCCGTTCCTGCCCCGGGCCGGGGGCACCCCGCGACACCCCCCCGGGGCAGCTCCAGCGCCACCCGCTACGGTGCCGCCCGGTGCCTCACTGGGCAGCGGGGGCGTCGCAGCTCACCTGGGCGCAGCAGGCACCGCCGCTGCCCTGCAGCCCGGCTGCCGCCCGCCGCTGCTATTTGTTGCTCGCGTTCGGAGAGAGATGCCCCCTTCCCCCTTCCCCCCGCATCGCGGCCACCGCCGCCCGGACCGTAGCAACTGGTCCTGGTAAGTCTCAAAGTGGAAAAATCCCCCGGCAACACACACGGCGTCTTCCCACCCGTCCCCGCCTCCGCCGCTCCCTTTCCCCGGCAGCCCCGCTCGGCGCCCCGGCCGCCGCCCGCACGCTGAGCAGCGCGACCGACCCCCGGCAGCCCGCCCGCACACGGCCGGGGAGGGACAGCGGCCAAGCACCCGGGAACACACATGGATGGGAGGGGCGCTTTATCTTCCACCCCCTTTTCTGATGTCGCTCCGGTACGGGATCGGGGGCCGCGGGTCTCAAATGCCTCGTCTGCTCCCAAGCGAGGGGGTGTCAGCCCCCTTCCCGCAGCCTCCGCCTCTGGATTCCCTCCCCATCTCCCGCTGCCTCGGCGGAATCCCGACCCCGTCACACCCCAGCACTCACGGACACCGGAGGTTCGCCAGCACGGGCCGGCGGAGGGAGTATCTCCGCTGGCCCTC
>VZTI01003931.1:92437-235191 GCA_013397865.1 Struthidea cinerea | reverse complement strand
CAACGCCCGCCCGCCCTGCTGCCTCCGCCGGGCGCCCGCCGGGAGGCTGTGCCTGCCGCGCCGCCGCTCCTCCTGCCCCTGCGCTGCGGCTGCAGGCACGGAGGCAGGCGGGCAGGGAGGGAGGAGAGAGCGGGGCGGGGAGGGAGAGAAGGAGGAGACCTCCCTCTCGCTCCCACCGCACAGCGGGGAGGTGCTGCCCGGGAGAGGTGATGCTGCCCGTCTTCCTCCCGGGGCTGACTGTGGCTCTCACCCGCTAGCTTTAGGGGCAGGGTCGGGGCCGCCCGCGTCGGGGCTGACGGAGAGAGAGAGCCCTGCCTCTTGGGGGCACCGTGGGGTGCCTTCAGAGGGTGCTTCTGCTCCCCCCAGTGCCCACCAGGTTCCCCAGCAAAACAGGAATAAGGTTAATTGTTTTGCCATCTGAGTGAACAGCTGTCATTGCCAATGTATGATCCTTGCTACAGTAGGTGAACTTACGCTGTGCTCAACCTCACCAGCTTTTTGTGATGATCCAGTTATTCAGATTCTGCTTCGGGTTTATCATGATTCTTGTGAGGGTGACTCTATTCTCCAAGAGGTGTTTCTGTGAAATGTGCTGTGTTGCAGCAGTTGCATGGACTGTCATAACCCAGACTTTAAGAAACATCACCAATTGGTTGCCTCTCTCACTCAAACATACATTCTCTGTTGTGCACTTTTCTACTCTGGCTGTGCAAAGTAAACTTTCTATTCATTTTATGCAGCAAAGAATTTTGTTGCCTGTCTCCAGTTGAGAGCACCTGAGTAGATGGGTTTTAGAAAGATCCATCTTAGCTGGTTTGCTTTAAGATGAAAGCTGCCTAAGATGCTGCATGGAACAGAAAATGAGTTGGCATTGATTTCCTCTGGGCTGCTTTTTTTTCTGCCTCTAACTATACAAAGTTTTTTTATCTCCATATAGGCCATTACCAAAAAAAAACCTTTTAGCTCAGAAGGACCAGTGCTATGGCCACAGACAGGTGGTGTTTTGAGGGAAGGGTGGAAAAAGGAAAGGCATGCAACTAATACATTGCCAAAAGTCATTTTTCATCATTAAACCTCAGTCCTGTGAGTTTCTATCCAAGTAAATATTTACCTCCCTGAGTAATCTATCTGAATCATATTAGCAAGATAATGCAGGACCAGGCCTTTGTGCTGTATCAAAACCTGCTCTTTTTTCTCCTAAGAATATTTGCAAATTGGCTCATGAACACTTATATGTAAGCCTATCATTTTATATTCTTATTAGTATAAGAGAAAATAACAAATACAAAAAGAAACTTGATAAAAATCACTTTCATGAGTTCCTTACACATTTCTCACGCTGACTCAACCAGCTTTGAAGACATAATCAGTTTAAAAATAAAAACATAGTACATGAACATGCATTTCTTTTTGCAGTGTGTTTGATCGTGACACAAAGCTGATGAAACTGACTGAAGAAGCCATGACTGCACTGCCAGCCCTGTATTATTTGCAATGGGAAAAAAATTTCAGGCTTTGTGAGTTTTATTCCTTTAGCTGAAACCAACTCAGATTCATTTTAAGGAAGTAGAAAAATATTAATCATTGTTGATAACCCAAACCCAAAATCTAATGTGCAGCAGCCCTTTCTTCAAATACAGCTTGTGTTCATATTTTTACTGTTCAGTATATAGATATCTGACAATGGGGTATAGCACCCAGAATGGATGCACTTGGTTGCAATACACCACATCACCAGCATTGGAAACCTTGGAGTGATTTGCTGTTGTTAAATATTTTTAAATGAAAAAAAAAAGAGTTAGCAGATCTAATTTTCATTTGGCTCAACACCCAAAAAACCAGAATTAGATAAAAATGCAGTAATTTCCCTTTAAAATTGAACCTCTAGTGGTACTTTGTGGAATTAACTGTTTGGATTGTTAAATATCTCAACAATATAAGAGAAGACTGATCTTAGTGTGCATAGCTTCACTTACTGCATTAGCCACAATGTTATTCATTCTAATGATTTAAGTGTAATTGCCAAGGAAAACAGAACCTCACAAAAAAGATAGAAATACATGTTTTTGTTGTTGAAATTGCACCTTATAAAAAGTTTTTTGACCAGCTGCACATGTGTAGCTGGTTTGCAGGTTTGTATTCAAAGACTCACTCCTGAGAGCAGCTAAGCATCTACAACTTCAGTTGAAAAGTGGGTGTTTAGTACATCTCTGAAAAGGAGAATAAAGTACTTTTTCTGGGGGAAGTTACTGTAAAAGGATGCACAGCTACTTGCTGTTAAAAATGTCGCCGATTTTTAAGGACTGAAATACTGCTGATGTCATGGTGGTTGTGTGCAGAAGAAAGACTGTATTATTATTCTAGGTGAAAGAAACTTCGGTCCTTGAACAAGCCCAGCAGCAGATTTGCTGACTGGCTTACTGGCATTGCCTGTCCATTTTACATAAGTAGAAGTGAAAGGATTACTCCTCTGTTAGGAAGGAGTGTAAGTTTAAAGGATAAGGAGAAGGTAATTTGGCTGCCCTCAGATAAGAAAGAAAATGCTAATATTTGCTGACTTCTACACGTAGTTAGGAAAATCAGGGAGCATTAAATAACAGGGGATACCAGATGGTTCTTCAGTTTCCCTCACAAAATAATTTTGATGAGTGTTTGTAAATATTTAAGGGCTGGGTAGTACTGATCTTTACACAAATTATTTTTTTCTAATGCAAAAAACCCTACATAATTCAACAAGACTGTTTGTAAGGATTTTTCATATAAACATGACTTTACAGGACAGGATCCTTAAAAATTTATAAATATTAACAAAATATTTCAATGGCTAAATTAAAGAATCATCTGGCACTATTCCCTTGATCTTCCCAGACATTAATAGCTTTTTACAAAAATCAGCAAAGAATACCACTTCTTCCAGTGCTGAGATAAATTGAGTGACCTTCTCTTTGTCCATTGACTAATATTTCTTTCATTACAGGATCAATTCTTTTCATAGCCAACAGTAATATGAAATTTATATTCTAAATGTAGGTACATCAAAGAGCTAAATCTCACAACGTTTTTAGCTCTAGTAGCACATGCTTAGGAGTTTAGAGGGAATATTCTGTTCATGGGCCAGACTGTGATTTTTTGTAGAGAGCAGTGCAAAGACATGTCAGCAGCACATTTTCCCTGGGATTTCTCCACACTCCAAGGGAGGACACAGGCAAGGCCCAGAGCAGTAGTCTGTGTTGAGCCACAAGAACAGCAAAAAGCATGAAATTTTGCAACCTGGGAATACTGAAAGCAACACAAACCACAATGTTCACGTTATAGCTGCATTCCTAAATTGGATACCTGTTTCTGCTCTGTCTCTAGGCTTGATGGTACCAGCAGTCTTCATTCTTCTTTTAGCCCATAGGCACTGCTACTGCATGTATAAGTGATGAGGTTTTGCCCTGAGAAGATTAGTAATGAATCAAAGTCCTCTTTACAGAGGGCCAGTACAAATCCTTTGTGTCTCTTAATCTTTCTTAAGCTCTGTGCTGGCAATGTAGAGACCATCTTGATTTCTAAGCACAGCTTTGAGGACTGGGCATTAAACACTCTCTTCAAGAAGCACCAGTAGTTTCTGTGCTCCTGTATTTGGCAGATTCTGTCCTTCCAAAGCTCTTGCTGGTCTTGTACTTAGTCTCTTTTCTACATAGAGAAGAGATGAAGTGACTTTTAGATGCGAGTTTCTGTTTTAAATAACAGAAGATCCTTAGTCTGTCAGTAATTCATTAACTCAGAGAGAGAAACAGTGGTCGTAAATAAGCTCAACTTGTTCAGCTCATACTCCACCTAGCTCTGATTTAGAGAACAATATAAGTAGGGAAGTATATTTTTCTGCTATGTGCCATCCATTAGTTGAAACTGATGTTTTGGTCTTCTCACAAAATAGCATGTTTTTCTGGGATACTTAAATATTAAAAAAAGAATAGATCTATTTAATCCTGGTCAAAACAGGTTAGTGGACATTAGGTCTCATCAGATACACTTGTGGAATTTTTGGTTATTTTGAAGATTTATATAAAAGATTACAGGTCTGCGTGAGAAAAGAATCTGTATTGATAGAAGGTACTTGGATTTCTGCAAAGCAGCTAACTTAATACCACATGACATTTTGATTTCAAGTCTTGCATTACATGGAATTAACAGGTCACCTATTGCGAGGATTAAGAAGTGTCTCACTGACAAATTTCAAAATGTATCCTTTTAATGGGGAGATTTCATTCAATGTGAGGAGCTTTACCAGCAGAATCAGAAACGGTCTTCGCCTGATACTGTTTTCTATTGTTTTCAGCACTTCGGGCCATGAGATGGAATGTTTGCTTTAAGGCCTTACATATAGCACAATGTATTTTAGCGCAATAAATGAAGAAGATATATTATTTCTGCAGTAATTTGATTTGGCTAAATGATCACTGTTCAACAAGCAGCACACTAAATTCATTTTACTACAGCCCAAAAGCTTGTAGGAATGGACACTGTCTCAGAGAGCAGAGACTCAGGGAATGATAAAAAGTGATTATCCTAATCACCTCTTACATGAGGTCTCAGTACGTTGGTGAGGAAAGGACTCAGCACAGTCCTTGCATGTTTCCAAGATATCAAGCACAGTTCTGGTGCCTGCACTTTAAGAAGATGAGAAAATGTTGGAGAAAATCCAAATATTTTGCATGTCAAGTACAAGTCTTGAGGTGGGAGGCTTAAAGAGCTGGACATATTCCACTTACTCAAGAAAAGAATGAGAGGATACAGGGAATAGATAACAACGGTGAGCTCTTCCACTCTTGCTGACAAAAGCGGCATTAAATCCAGTGACTGGAAATTTAAGGTTAGATGGTTAGATGTAATCAACCTTGAAATCAGATGCAATTTCCTAGCAGTAAAGGTAATTAAACTCTGTAGCAGATTATGAAAGGAGGTGGTGCACTCACCATTGCTTGATCTTGTCCTAAAAAAGGCAGTCTTTCTTAAATACTGCTTTACTTCAGCTTCTGGGAGAACTTCTAATGGACAGAGCAGGCTCAGGGAGGGAAGGAGGGTCACATCAGGCTAGATCCCCTGGTGATTCCTCTGGCCCTGCATCCATTAGAACAATGCATCTGTGCAACTTCTTCCCTTATGGCTGGAACAAGATGGCTTGAATTGCACCCTGCCCACTCAGACATTTTCAGGCTGGCATTAAGGTAATAAATATAATCAAATCCCATACTTGAGAGCTCCAGTTGGCTGCCTACAGCAGAGAGGAAGAATCTCTTTGCCACTCCTCTGAGAGATATTTGGTCTCATATATTCTGCAGAAGAACTTTTTGCCTTCCTTTGAACCATGTATTATTTATCTTGCTGTAGCCAGGAAGAGATTAAACCGATGCAGAAAATTATTTCAGACATCTGGTGCTTGGGTTTGAATTAAGCCCAGTCCAGGAGCAGTAGAAATGTTAATAGCTCATATTGGCAAGGATGGTGGATATTTTGCATGGGTTTTTTTTTCTGTGGTTGTCTGGGCATGTCATGCCTAATCAGTTCTCAAGTATCATAGGAAGCTCAGGTACTGTTTTGGACACATAACAGGTTGGTTTCTCCAGGACTAAAACACTATGGGCTAATGAAAGTAGTTGTCTCAGCCTTGGCCTACATGTACAACATTTAATAGGCACCCCTATGCAGGACAGATTAGACAGTCTGGTGATTTCTCTTGGCCCTAAATTGTAAGGAAATTTAAAACTTGTACATAACAACAGCCTCTAATTTCCAGGGCTCTCAGGAATGCACATGGTTACACCATGAGCCACAAGCACCAGCTAGTCTCCAGTACCACTGGTCAGAGATAGAAAAACTCACTGAGAATTCAAAAACCAAGCAATTCCCACCAAAATTTAAAAATATGCGAGCACAAAATATGGCCAATTGCTTGCAGGTCTTCGCCTTGCAAGCATCAGAAGAACTTCTCAGAGGTACCTGCCCATAGTAGAAGAGACCTCACAGCTTCTACCATCAGTAGTCCCATCCTGCCTGAGCTGACAGGACACAACTGCAGGACAGTGGCAGCTTAGTTGTTGAAAAGCCCTATAGAAAGCAGGTTTCCGAAGACTCCCAGCCCTAAACTATGAGGTGTTCTGTCTTCATGACAGGTGAGGGTGCTCAGCATCCCTGCATGAGAACTTGGATATTTAACACCTTTTTTGGCAAAACATTTATAAGCATACCATGGTGTTTTGGTGTGGTTGGGAGGTGTGAGTGGCTGCATCCAGGAAAATAATTACTGAATAAACATAAATTAGCTGTTTCTCTATGTAGACTGACATAATTAGTGAAAACTTTTTTTTAGCATCTTACCCAAAGAGCCATGAAAAGGAATGAAAGAAAACCAACTCAGACTGGTGAATTAAGGTAGAAACACATCTCCATGACTTACTGCATCTGAAAAATAAGTGTAAACATAAGTGTTGTACGTATCACTAGTAAGTCTAGTAAGTGTGATGAACAGTGTGACACTGCAAATTATTTATAAACAAAAATGGTATTATAGATCCCCAAGATGTTTGCACCTGGAAGCCTACAAAATCACAGTAGGTATGGCTCCATATAATGCTTATCATCACAGAAAGTAGAAATCTTTTTTTTGCTGAAGGGTAGGACAAAAGGACACACTATAGCCTCAGCTCATCAAGATATTCTTCTCAGTTTAGATTTATCACAGGTTTCTCTTAAACTACAGTTTTATTTAAGAAATGGGCTTGTGTCATTGAGTGTATGTACAGACTGCAAATGATGTTTTCCAAGCAAATCCTCTATTGCATAATCTTTGCTGTCATTTTTAATAGCTAGATGGAAAAGAAGTTTCCATAAAGAATCGCTGTTTATGATGGGACATATAAGAAACAACCAGCACTATTCCAGAAGCAGATTGCAGGGTGTCTGGGCAGAAAATGAGAAACTTTGGTGGATTTATTATCTTCCTTAAATGGCAAAAAAAAAGATTTTAAAATGTAGTCCAGCAACAACTAACAATAATATAACAGCTATTCAGTTCAGCCATCTGAGATGTGAACATATGTTCAGAGGATATTGAAGATAGTTCTTTCTTTATGTACAATATCATGAAGATTTGTAGAACTTGGTTTCTCTGGAAGAGTTCACGTGGTACCCAGGATCTGCTGTCTTGAGTCCTTCGGAATAATTGGCTTGATTGATTTGTTTCAGGTTGAATTTTTAGAATTATGTCTGTTATTGTTATGTACAAAACTGTTAGCCAAATTCACTGGGATATTGTGCATATGTACTGAACATGCGTCTATTGCCACACATTTACATGGTATTTGTACATTAGTAGCAGTATGACATGCCCCAAAGAAGCTGCCAACCTAAGATACTGATCCTGCAGGTATTTACACATCTGCTCAATATAATGTACCAAGAGTACTGGTATTGACTTCAACTGAGCCTTTTAAAGGTTTTAAAGTAAACTGTGCCTAAGCCTTGTTGAATGACACTTGTAACAATACCTACAGAAACACTGGGAGAACAAAATATGTAGGTTAAATGATACCTCATGCTTAGGCACCTAGATAAAATGGGAACGGATGTGCAATTTACTTTCAAGGTAGATCTTGCTCACAAGATGAAAAATGCTCCATAAAAGCAGTTATTACTATGAGATCGCTATTGTTCTTCTGCAGCCAGTTCATTGAAAAAAAGTGCTTTTATCTTCCTTGAAATTGTCTCACGAAAAAATTATGTTATGGTGTAATAACAGGTGTGTTCTGATATAGACAAATATATTATGGTGTAATAACAGGTATTACAGGGGAAATGACATGATCTGTAGTAACACATATATATATATATGTCCTATGTGTGAAGATTTCCTTCTCTTCTCAGATATCAGCCATCCCTTGTTATTATTGTTCTTTGGTGCTGAGTATTAGGGAGACCAAGATTGAAACCCTAAGAAGATGTGCATTTCTCCACAGTAATAATCAAACTCTGAAAAGAAGCTGGTGGAGATTTAACACAGTTTGTGGTTCCTATTACCACTTCTCAACAGTCTCCTTTTTGGAGAATTTCACAGAAGACAGTCCAGTGTGAGCCCCCACAATGAATTAAGTTTTGCCAGTACATCTGGAATGGAGAAGCACCACAAAAGAACTAGAGGCCCAGAGAAAATGACATGCACAAACAGTCTTTCTGGTTTTTTAGGAAAGGGGAGAAGCATGACTTTCTGCAGAGAAGCCCACTAAGAGATTTTTTGTTCCAAGGTACTGATCTTAGGCAAATTGCCAAAGCTGAAGTTACTGACTCTTGATAGATACAATGACCCACAAGAACAATGGTAAAACAAAAGAAAAGAAGTTCAAGTAATCAGAAATCTTTGAAGCATAACTGCCTCATTTCTTCTGGATGTCAATAAGATCAGACATTTTTGCTCTTGTTTAACTAGTCAAGTGCACAATTTGTGGCTAGCCTTCTCATTAACCATTGTCTTGAAAGGCACTAAAGGTTGCCATCCAGACTGTATAACCCAAATAAACATTCGATCCCACTAAAAATCAGTGGTCTGCCAAGAACTCTTGCAGGCTCAGTAGGGTATCTGAAGCTGTTAGCCATACTGATCATTCATCAGAGGGCAGAAATTGCCCCAGATGCCCAACAGGCCAGAGAAAATGCCCCATGTGCTCAGGGTTTTTCTGGTTGCAGGGGATGAGCCTGGTCACAGCATTTGTCTGAGTTGTTTTCCTCTCTGAAAAACAGCTGGAGCTTAGACCCTCTTTATTTTCCTATTATATTTTAAGGGAGTCAATTATCCTTGGCATATTCATTTAAATTGATTTAAATTGTAAATAAGTAAACAGGATTAGACCAAGGATTTGGCCTGGCTCTTGTTAGCTTGGGGGAAACAGCAAGGCAAGGTCCCCAAATAATACTGCTGTCTGCTAACAACTTGGTTCACTAAGAGAACAGTCTTATGATGATAGTCATATTAAAAGTGACTAAAATCATTAGAATTAATTTTAAAATGGTCTCTGGGAAGTAGCTGCGTAGGGACTTAGAGGAAGATAATGAGAGAGAGAGAGGAGTGAGGACATTAAAACAGACTGATTAATAAAATATGAATACAGCCAAAGCTGTGCAGCTGGGGTTTTACACTACCATTTAAAAACAGCCATACATATTATTCTGACACTGAGCCTACATCACTTTAAATCTTTTAGAAACATATTAAAATTACTCAAAGAGGGACCATTTTCAAAAGCTCCCTGGACTTATGCATGAAAACTAAAAAGAGTTTCATTGTAAATGCCTCTGTCTAGTTCAACAGTATTATCTGCTTACAGACGACCCTCAGAGGACAAAGTCACAGCCTTCATCTGGCAAAATTATTGTCCAGTGATGATACATTGTTTGTGCTTGCAGAAATGCAGCATGAGCACAATAATATTGGATCTTATATATATTAGGATGCTGCATTTTCAGGACAAAAACATCAACTACATTATTTTTGTTACTAATGAGACATTTCTGATATAGCATTGTTTGTCTAAAACCAAAGACAGATCCATTTCAAAAGTCAAGGAGAACAGGTAAAGAAAGAGTCAGCTGTGCATCCATTTCCCATTTTAGGGCAAATATTCTTTAGATCATACAGAAGCATTATGAAAATATGTGTAAAGATGAATTTGAGGGAGATGAGTGCTTGAAAGCATGTTGATGATAAGATCTCTGTGTATATATGAGATCAGAAGATCATGATCTTGGAAATAATATGATTCAGTAAAAAACAGGGTAGAACAGAATCCTTTAATTCATTTGAAACTGTATATTGAAAAAGAAAAAAAGAACTGAATTTGAAGTTCTTTTTAGTCATCACTGAGTCAAGACATGTATCTGTATCTGACCTACAAAGAAGCAGATTTTTTACGCAGCATTCCGCTGTTCCCTGTTGGGCATGCTAAACTGCACTACATTTTAGAACAGCATCCACCCCTGATGCAGAGGGAGGCCTGTGCAATTTTCTTCCATTTAAGACTTCAAGACAGAACTGAAATGAGATCTTTATCTTTTCTTAAGTCAAGCACTGATTTACATCTGGTTCCTTGTTTCTTGTCCCTTACGTTTACATGCGCTGAGGAATCTCCTCGTGGAGAGGCTGTGTGCGCAAAGACCGTGTGCACTTTGGAGGCTGAGTCAAAACACGGCCCCTGTTACCACAGAGCGGCAACGAAACAACAGATTCATTTTAATGAGGGATGCACAGGCCCTTCCATGCTTCTTACAGGTTGGTTTGAATTGTTTTCATTATGAGCCTATTAGTTCAGGAGTTTAACACTGCCAAGCAGCCCTGCTCTAGGCTACTATTTGGCACACAACACCACCAGTACAAGAGTAATGGTTTATTTGGACAGTTTGATAAAATTAAATAGCTCAACTCTTACCCAGCTCAAAGACAAGCAAAAATGCATGTGGAGGTTTTCAGATTTCAGAAACTGTATTCAGATTGCACAAGGCATCTTTGTTTTTTAAAAGCTAACTTCTCAAGAAGATGAGAGTTCATAATTTGGCGTAGTGGCCATGCCAAATTAGGCAAGAAACATTGCAATAACGGCTGACATACTAGTGGGTAAAAATAACGTTCAGAGATAGTGCAGTAAACAGTTGAAATTTCGTGGAATTTGGTTTTAAATATCCGTTGATAACAACATGAGTCATCTGACATAGCAGGGTATGATGATGAATTGCACTCTGTGCTCCTTTGTAAGGTGTTTTGAGATGTGTCAAAGAACTCGTTGCTTCACACCTTGCTACATGCAATTGTTATTGTTTAAGAAAGGTATAATTCACTACAAAACTAAACAATTTTGGCCATTACAGATCATCATGGAAGAAATCTTTGAGTCTAAAATTATTTCAAGAAAGATGAATTTGAAAACAGTTGCAGTATACATGTGAGATGCATCATATACTGCATACACTTGACTGGGAATGCATTTTCCCTTTTATTTTTTTTCCCTGTGGCAGTTGTTCCCTACATTTTCAGAACTGAGAAGGAAGTATATTGGGAAGTATACTGCTAAAAGTCTTGCAACTGAAAATTTTAATTTAGAGGCTTTGAATCAAATAATCAGATGACTCATGAAAATGGTAGTAGGCCATTAGTTATTACCAACAGGTAATATACTCCTCAGCCACGATTGTGGTGAAACACTTGCTCAGAGTTGCTCTAGGTCTCAGGTCACCAAACAGGCCTTGCAGGGGAGTCACCAGCCTGACCAGGGGTCCAAGCGTAAACTTCCCCACAGTGCAAGTGAGTGGTCACATTTGGGGGATATTTCATGATCATTTTCCCAATCCCAACAAAAGCAGAGCAGTGAAGAGCACCAGGTAACCCTCTCATAAGCCATGCTTATCCATTTATTTATCCGTTTATCCATTGCTCCTTTATGCAACCCTTCAAACTACATAATTTGTGGCTACTACAAAGTATGCATGTGCTAACTGCCTAAACATTCCTGGGCAGACTTTGCACTCGAGCTGCCCTGGCTCCCATGCCATCAGCAGCAGCCAAGCTTTCATTAACGCTCGGGGTCTAGCAAACCCTGTCTGTTGCCTCTAAGTCATCAGTGGCAGCAGGCACAGTGGGACAAGGGAAGCATTTTGTCTTTCTGGAACAAGATGGTCACTTCTCAATATTAGGATCAAGTTGGAGCAAAAGAAGGTAGCAAGACTGCACATTTTCTTTCACTTCTCTGGAATGAATAGGCAATTATTAAACTCTCTAAGTTCAGCCACTTTCAGGAAAGCTGTGGCAGTCTATACCAGTATCAGCAACTGGTAGCTTTCATAAGCATTGAACCACATGCACAAAACCACTGCATTTGTTGTTTTGGAGGAAAATTCTGTATTGAAGTAGGTGGCATATGCTTTATGAAACAGCCCCATTTCTACTGTCTACATACCTTACTGTCCCTTTTGCTGTGGATTGCTGGCAGAACTGTACTTCATCACATGTGGTCACTCTCTTCTCTTGCATCCCCCCGAACAACATGTGGGATGAAGGAAAAGAAAGTACTCCACCTCAACTTTTTCAAAATGTACCTACCCTTAAATCTCTTTGGCATTCACAAACAGGCTCCTTTGCAATTGCCTGGCAATTATATCTATTTTTAGAATTGTCTAACTCACTTCAAAAAGCAGCAAGGGATGCAATAAAACCAGGGCTACTATCTATCACTTTCATTAAGAAACAACACTTTAATTGCCATGACTTACTACTTCAGTGCTTGCAAAATGGGTGGTGTCACCCTTGAGATTTTTCCAGGTACTGTTTCTACTGAAATTTAGTCTCTCAGACTGTATTTATTTCAGTTTCTTGGGAATAGGAGACCAGACAGTGGTGGGACAAGAAAAATGCACTGCTGGAGAGAAGACAGAATGATTGAGAAACATTAGCTCGGGGATACACTTGCATGGGACAGTGTATGACCCGGGAAGGAACACCTTATGCTGTAATGTCTTACATGACATGCAGTTCACAAAGGCTGCTGAAAGAGTGTGACCCTGCACCAGTTTAACAAGGATTGTTGCATTTTGGCTATTTCTCCTGTAGATTGGACACTCCCCATATTTAACGCGTGTTGTGCTCTCTGTGGACTCCTTGATAATTATAGACACGGTTACATAGATACCCCCCAAAAGCACTTATGGCCTTGTCATTAATATTGTGTTTGTGTACACCATATTTTTAAAACTTACATTTCAGTAAAATCAGCATAAATGAAAGAACACTTGGAATTACCTGTGGCAACCTCAGACTTTTTTGGCCCTGTTAAAAGAGATGTTGGGATAGTCCACAATCTTTCCCTCTAAGTGAACATAGGACCAGGAATAGCTGTTCTGCATCTATAGAAAGTCATGGGATTTTGATCATATGAGAGAAGACGACTAACTAGGAAATGAAAATAGGTCTGTACTGCAGAAGATGTACTTCAAAGAAATCTCTAATTTTCATGCAATCCAGGATGATAACAGAGCTTGGCCATCATTTGAAGCTGTTCTGGGCTGTATCACAATGAACAGAGATTAGCTGTTATTATTCAGCCTCTGCTTCAGTGTTCTCAAATTTCTATAAAATTCTGAGCTTTCCCTAATTGGGCTCGAAGGAGAAACAGACCAATAAATCTATTTTTATTATGATTGAGTTATTCAAGTCTGGGAGTAAATAAATGTTAAATAAAATGCATGGGAACACTAGCTAATCATCTTCCAACCATAAGAGTATGGTATTAAGAAGTAGACTGGAGTTTAGAACTGCTGTTCAAAAAGATTCTTTTTCTTAATCTTAGAGCAAATAGAACAGCCTTTTTTTTTCAGTCATTAGTGCCACCCATCACCACCAGGGCTAGAGCTTGCCAGTGTAGTTGAAGTGATGCTTAGCCCCTCTCTTACACAGAGCAGTATTGAAAATGCTTTGTAAAAATGCTCCGAAACCACTGATTGTTTCCAACAAGCTTCTTGATGGGACTAAAGAGGCCATCTTTAACCTTGTATGCCCTAAATGGTTTGGAATTTGAGAAATGCCCTGCACTTCCATGTCCTAGTGCCACTGGGGAGACAAGCAGAGATTCATAAAGGGAGGTGCTGGCTCAAAATCCTCTGTAGTAGGTTTAGATCTTGCTCTCAGCCATCAGCTTTGTTACTGTTTGAGGCATCCTGCTCTGCACTCACTTTCCCTCTTGCAAGTCAGGCAGGGTGGGCTGCAGGATGTACATTTATGGGTGCCTTTCTTCTGTGCTTACCCTATGAATTTATATTACTGGTGCTGGGATAGGTGTTTTGGCCTATTTTTGGAGCTGGACATGTAGAGATATGTTTTGAAACTCTGAATCTAAATAATACCCATGTGTGTTTAGGAGACAGAATGGGGACTGCAGAATTAAAATACCCAAGAGTTGTTATCAGACAACTTGTCTCTATCTTCAGTGATGCCAACTGAATTACCTCTCAGGAGACCTGTGCTGTGAAGAACTGCTCTGGCATGTGGGCAGCTGTATGGCAGGGTGCCTGGCACCCAGGCAATTGATCTCTCCTTGCTACCAACTGCATCCACAAGCTGGCCTCATCCCAGAGGTGGAAGGAAAAGATTCACTTCACAAATCTGAACCCACAGAAGCCTGTGGTCTACCAGCAAACAAACTTAGTCAACATTATGCCATGTATACTAGTGACAGCAACACAACTCTCCGGTTTTGGCTGAGCCAATGTCTTATTTGATATGTGTCTTCACAGGCAAAGACATGTTCTGTCTGAATTAGGCAGATGCAAGTGGCCAGGTTTCATCTTTGCCCCTTCTTCATGCTTTTCTCCGCAATAACTTGGGGGTAGGGTTCTGTAAGACACTACTACTAGTTATAAATAGCACCATAAGTAGAACAGACACTGGGATACCAGCTGCAGAAGGAGCAGTCCTGAACAACCTTTTTGGGTTTATAGCAGAGAAGAAGACTTCTAAAATTTTAGTCACTGAATATTGAAATCTCTCTTTTCCAAAGGCTAACCATGTCATACTATAGCACAAGGTTTCTGGCTTGGAAGACAGCAGAGAATGGATGCCTCTCTGTTCATGCCGTTGTAGTAGTTGGATACAAAAGCATAAACACATCACAGCTTGAATATTTATAGCATTCTAATTCACTGACCTTGCATTTCTAGAAAGAAAAAAAAAAAGAGAGAGTAGAAACTACCGGGCTTCCAATATTGAGCTTTCAAAATATTTTCCAATGCTGATGTTATTGTGACATTTTTGATACTGATACAAGGCGAGTTACTTGAAAGTAATCTAGGCATACTTTCAGCTGTAGTATAAAAGACCTACAGACACGATGTTATATATGTTAATAATCTAAAAAAGTAAGCATATCAAATGGGTTTTACCTTCCTTGATGTATGTAAAATCTAATCATTCAGTAGCAGTTCAGACATTAAACTTTATTTTTTGCAAGCTGTAAGGATAAGGAGATAAATTTCAGTTCAAATCCCCCCAAAAACCCTCTCATTCATAATATAAATAGGTTATTTGAGTGCAAATCTTTGCAGGGAGTGACTGTTAGGAAAAAACAGTCATTAAAATGGGGTCACAAAACATAAACCTTCAGAGGAGGCATAAGTATGCTTCGCTCCTGCAACAACCTCCGAGGAAATCATGCTGCTCGGAGTGTTTATGTCTGAAATGATATCTGTTTGCAGGCTTCAGATCAGTGAGGAGGAACTATAGTGCCTTCTCTTTTTTCCTAGCCCTATCTGGCTGCCAGTGTCTCTGAGCTGTCAAGGAGCAAATGCTCTGACTTCATCTTGTGTGCTCTTTCCTCCGTAGTCTGACAACGCCTCTCAGGTTCAGAGATGTGTCAACCCCATTGTAATGATTGCTGCTAAAGCAGATGCACTGAGGAATTAAATGTGGAGATACATGTTAAAACTGCCTTTCTTATTCATCAGAGATGCCAAGCCCCTGAAAGAAATTTCAAAGGAATAAACACATCTGTAATGGTTGGAGGTGTTTTTTTTCTTTGCTTCTACATATAACACTTTATATAAAGCAAGCCCTCTTCACTCTTTCTTGTTTTCTTATCTGAGAGGAAAGGTCACAAAAAAACTGGACTTGAAAACTGACAATCTTACCATTAAACCAGTTACAATCAGAAATCTAATTGCTTTTCAGAGGAGCAGTGGGTTTGCATAAAACAGGATTACTCCATTTTCAGTTCATCATGCTAGCCTAACATCTTCAATATTCCTGTGTTATTTTCACATGGGTTTGCACCACCTATGTTAATAAAGAAGATTATGTCACAGTCAGCAAGCAATAAACAAAGTCTTCAGGTGGAATGGTTTCTTATGAATGGAAAATGTTTAATACACATACATACATCCCAGGAGTCCAACACCATTCCTTAGGAAGAGCTTCTAATTTATTTAATTCAGCAAAGCCTTTGGGATCTCTATTAAATAAATTAGGTTCAGTGGGTAGGCTTTGTCAATCCAACAGTTTCCCTAAAGTAAAAATTTTAACCCTTCCATTTCTCTCAAAGGGATTTGATTATTTAAAAGAGAAGGGGGAAAAAAAGAGTGAGAGATAGAGAGAAGGGATAGCAACTCATGCTATTTAAATAAATGTCAGCTCCAGCCAACTTGACCTTCACTTCAAAGATGATTTTTTTTTCAGAAGGCTGCTTTACAAATTTCAGAACAAAATTTCATGAGCTAATGTTTGGAAACATTTCCATAACATTTTGTAAACTACCTCTCACCATCCATACTTCATCTGCAGTAATATTCTTCCTTAGCAGCTCCTGCCTGAACTTCTGTTTCATCTCATGCCTGTCCAGCAATGTAAATGCTTCTAGGAAAGGGCATGACATGGGGCTTGCTCTAAGCTCTTCATGAGTTACTGCTTTGGGAAGACAATTTATCTGAGATGTAGTTGTCTTTGTTTTTGTTCGATAGTAGTCTGCCTTGTCTGGGCAAAGATTTGGACCATGCTGGCTCTGGTCCAGAGGAGTCTGAGCTGAAAACTTGGTAAGTGTAGCATCCAGAGCTTAAGCTGCCTGTGACATAGCTCAGCCCAAACCCAAGTGCTCTTTAGAGAAGAGCCTGCCTGTGGCTTGTTGCCTGGCCAGCATGGCCCAAGCGGGCAAGAACTTGCTCTAGCCCAGCCTCCAACAACTGTCCTGAGGGAAGCAGAGCATGAGTGCTCCAAGCCAAGGCTGGGCTACCACCAGAAGCAAGGAAAGAGCAAACAGGGGTAACAAAGCTTGGTGGGGTTCTGCCTGCTCTCAACTCCTGGACTCTGTGAGGACTACATGGCCATTTCTGTTGGAATCAGAATTTTCTCTTAACGTACAAGCAGCTGATACTGTGTTTGTTACCCAGAGCTGACATTGCAATGGGGACACAAAGTTTGTGTCCACTGCCAAGCTACAAGTCCTGCACTAGCTAGAGACCTAAAGACCACTGATCTCTATTGCACCCAGACACAGCAGACAACTTTAGATAAATGAATTAATGTTTCAAAATAGATGCAGTACTTTTCATTCTTGCATTTAATCCATCCACCTGAAGTCAGTGGTAGCTGAATTAGCTCATGCACTTTCAAATGACTCATCAGTCATGCATTTGTTCCATGAAGTGCATCTCCTCCTGCTCTATTCCATGAAGGCCCAGTCCACTGAAAAAAGGAGGCAGGTGTCCAAACTTCCCATGCCCTTTTCTTACTACCAAATATATCCTCTCTAGGATCTTGCCCATGCAAGTACTGCAGTGTCACTGATTGTAGCTGGTCTATGTTGAGTTACACAAGGCTAAGATATATGGATTCTCAGGATAAACGAGCAATTGCCTGCATGTAATTTTTAATTGAAATGTTAATGTAATCTCCTATGCAGCAGACAACATTCAAATCAGATTTTCTGCAAATTTGCTGTTGCTGAAAATAAACACAAAAAAAAAAACCCTTCACAAATAAAATCTTGGATCCTAACTCAGATGGGAAAATTCACAGGCCGCTCTCTTTAATTAATTTAAGCATCACTAATTTCAACTAAGTTCTCCTGAGTAATTCCAGTAACAGCACTTAAAAATAATGCTCCTGTGAAAAGCTCTGCTACTTCAGGAAATGATCAGAATTAATGTTGCTCGTTTCACAAAGAAGATTGTTGTGGCACATGCAGAAAGTTCTAACCTATTAGCAAACAAGATAAAAAATGAGATCATTTATACTTGCTGAAACAAAAAAGATTTTGATATTCACATATTGTAGGTTTTATGAGAACCTGAAGGGGAACGGGGAAAACAAAACAAAAAAGATGTGTACCCACAATGGGAGGGAAAACTATCCTTCATGATCCTAGGAGACAACTAGTCAAGTTACAACCACTTTTATCATTACTATAAATACTTCACTAATTTTGACTAAATTCATGTCACAACGCCAAAATTCCCTTCCCCTCATGACAAGCAGTTGCTGGTCAACTTGTATTTTCAGCTTCTTCCTCAAATTTCTCACATAATAACTTCCAGGTTGCTCTGATTTTATCCCACACAATGTAAATGCCTCTGGCTTTGGTCCAGTGACTAGAAAAGTTTTTTTATTTAACCTGATGATTTTTTGATTTTCTATGAAATGTCGTTGGGTGCCTATACTTCAGTGAGCTCCTACAGAAATACGGATTCTGCGGGAGCAATGGTGTTTGTGAGATAGAATATATATATTTATGTCTGTAAGAAGGGCTGGTCTGTAAGTGGACTTAATACATGCAACCAGGTAGCTACATGACATTTCAACTGGGCGTGCTCAAGACACTAAGTATGATGTCAATATATTCCTTAGCTAGGTTCATAGTCAAAAGTTAAATCCACTGTTTCTCAAGTTGGTTTGCTACAAAACAAGAAGGTATATAAAAATAACTCCTCATTTTAACTACCTGTTGCCTACTATGACCATGCAAACTCAATTAACCACAAGTAGGGTCCCACCTTTTTGGACAGTGCTCATCTTTGTCCCAGGTTTTTGGGGGCTAGCAAAATCAGTTTTACTTTGTCGCTGTGAGCGGCATTGACGACGAGGAATGGCATGGCAAGTTCAGAAGGGAAGCAGTTCTGATCTTTATTAATTAATTAATTCATCTTTTATAACAGGGTTCGCAAAGAGTGTGTTGAATGGCATAAGACAATTGGGTGCTTGGCCATCCACCCCTTGAGGGGATTGGTCGAGCTCTAAGACACTTATTCCAAAATATTAGAAAGCTAGAACCATAACAATCTTGCATAACAAACCCAGGTGCAAGATAAAGAGTTAGTTTACAAAACCCATAGCAGTGTTTTTCATAGCTTCTGGGAGAACGCTGCAGAAAGCTGAAAGATTTCTCTACCAAAGCCTTTCAGCATCCACATTACTTAGAGGCTGTCACCATCATAACCATGATTAGACTTGTTCATTTATACTCTGTTTCTGTTCATGGGAGCCTGTATTTGTTAGCAATCTTTCAAGAGCCTAGACTATACAATGGAGTAAATACTACAGACAGGAAGAAAGTGTGTGGGGTTCTACAGGGAAGAGCAAGATGGCTAATTTTAGATATCTCTGTCATTAAACTTGTAAATATTATATAAAGGCTACTCATCTGGCACTTCATCCATAACTTATATATCGAAAGAAGATTCTGACCTTTATTTATTTCTGCAGAAAACAGCAAGAGGTCATAAAGGCATGTGTATGTGCCACTTTCTTTTTTTAATTCATGCTGCAATCTATGTAGTGTTGAAAATAATAGCCTTTGGGAAGACAAAGAGATCTGGGGTCAATATGGTCTTAACATATTGCAGTATTCCTTTCAATGTCTTCTTTCACTTCTAAAATTGATTTTTGTTTTTGCTTTCTGATATCAACTAGAAAATTAGATGCTATGGAGCAAGCAAGATAAACAGCAAGAACTCTGATCTTTTTCCTCACTTAGAAAACTGAGATTAGTTTTCTATTGGTTTACATTTTAGATGTGCTAGTTTTCAAGTGCTTCTTAGAGCAAAGAAAAAACCCTAAAAAGTAAGTATCTCTCCAAAGCACTTTCTAGCAAACTGAATGGCAGTACAAGATTTTTACATTAAACTTTGACTAAAGTGTCTGAAAGAAAATGTAATATAAAAAGATTTCTCCTTGAAGTATGTTTCTATTTTGACATTTTTGGGACCTTCAGTCCAGTTAAACAAAATCTGACACTGGTTTCTCAGTTGACTTAGGCTGAAGTTGATCTATTGCCCTTTGTTAAAAGAAAAAATAACTGAGTTGCTGAAAACATGTATAGTATATCTTTGCCTTGTTGTATTACAGTATATGGGACTAAGCACTCACAGAGTATGTTTAGATATTAATTTTTGGAAGGATTATTTAGAACCTAACCTTCCCTGGCTTATCCTTGATTAATTCAAAGGCTGAATACTGAAATGCTTTCTTAGGCAAAATTCTCCTTATCGTTAAATTCTGAGATATTATTAAAGTGTTTGAATCCAGATTTGCAAAGGCATTTAGATACTTAAAGGTGCAGATAGGCATCAAATAGGGTTTGTAAAAAAGCCTGTGCAGGATATAGGACTAATTAATTTTGAGAAGTAATGTATATTAGATGTCAAACAGACCTAGTGTTTTGGAAATACCATTGGACATTTCCATGCAAAGTTAGGTGCCTAAAAGTCTTCAGAGTTTTTACTGTTTGCCTTACATCTGGAATTCCTTTAAAATCTGTCTCTCAGATTAAGAGAGTTGAAACAGATACAAGAAATTATTACATCAAATTAAAAAAAAATATGTGCCAACCTGTAAACATCTGACACATAAGTTCTGAATGTTCACATTATAAACTACTCTCTATGCATATCTCATGACTTATGAGAGCAGGAGGGTTGTAATACATACAGAAAACAGATTACCTGACTTTACAAAGCTGTTTATAAGAACACATCTGCTTTGTCTCAGCATTTGAAATACATTTAGAGCATGCAAGCTCCTTTTCAATTGCAAGTCAAGTACAACTACGTGAACTATTACATTTTTCTCCTGCTGAAATCCAGAGAAATGAAATTGCTGCCTTGAGCCATGTTTTGAACTACTAACTATTGCCACTTGAACCAAGAAAAGCTTTAAAACTTACACTGCAAGACTTCTCCAGAAGTTACAAAATCCCCCTCCAAGCCTCCAAATCAGCTTCTGATGGGAACATTTTTTTTTTGAGGTTTCCCCCACAGGTATTTACCGTTCAAGTCAATCACTGCTGAGTTCCTTGTGTCTTGATCTTACCAGAGTACAACCATAGGTCCCTAACAAGTATTTATAAGAAATAATAGTGTGCCTAAAATCTTAGTGTGCCATGACCGCAAACATGAAACAGCCCTGAGCGTAAAGACCTGACAGATTAATCTTGCTGTATCCCTGTGCAACGAGATAAACAAATCTTTGCCTTTCAGCTTTTTGTAATCAAAGAAAACCAAGAGAGATTTCTTTTGTTCTGTAATTTTATGTGTGTCAGTGCCGTGCCTTTCCCAGTTCATTTGTTGTGATTTATATTTTCAGAAAGTGTATGTTGTGCTGCATGCGAAATGTCTCTGTTGAATTGAATTCTCTGACTGCAGTAACTCTAGATGAGCTCAGTGTCTTAATCTGATGGTTATTTCTTCTTTTTATAAAACTGATATGTAAAGTGGCTGCATTACAGTAATTAGTTTTCGTCTCATCCTGCAAGTTCTTCGCTGTGTGGGAATTGCCAGAATATTTTTTGTTGTTGCACATAGTAAACCAAAATAATACCCTGCAGCGAGTTTCTATTTAAATATTGTGCTGCATATCAAACTCTGCTTTAGTTGTAAGAGTTCAGATAAAGCATCAAGAAGTTCAAAAGGAAAAGGAAGATTTTTATAAAACTTCAGCAAGACTTCTGTAAGAAGCAGAGTTAATACACCAAAAGATGAGTGAATATCCAAAGTGGCTGGAAAACCAGTTTTTATCTGCAGTTCTCTGTGGTGAAGGTGAAAGAAGAACATCCACAGAGGACATGAGAAAAGCAGAGTACAGGGATTAAAGGACCAGAAGCAGCCTGAGTTCCTGTCACTGGGAATCTAGCAAAGATGGGCTCTGGGAAAGTGCACTCTAACTGCAGTGTTAATACAAAATGCTAACAGCATCTGGCCAGCAGGCAGTACTTGTGTAGCAGACCAGGGGAAAAACTAAGGTTGTGTGGCCAGATCATGACTACAAATATGTCAGCAGCAGTGTGCCTTTTGTACTAGCGGGTCTTGTCAGCCCCTGAAATTAGAAGCCTTCCCCTAAATAACTAAACTGGGATTAAGGGATTAGGGCAATGTAGGCAATGTGTTAGAAGCAAAATATATCCCAGTAAAACCAGGTTACACATAGATTTTTCCCATGGACTTCAAGTCGGAGGAGATGCTGAAGAGCCAAAAGATCAGAGAGTCTGCTTCCCCCTGGCGGCAGGGGCTGCTCTTCACCATCCATTCCAGTGGTTGGTACTGGTCAGTCAGCCTTATTTTAAGCACATCAGGCAATGACACACTAGGCCTTTCCCATTTCCCGTAGCCAATCCTAGCAGAACTATTCCTATTCCTAACCTTCCAGCCCTCTGTAAAAGGAAATTTTTTAATATACATGCTGAACTAATGCAGCATGGGATTTGGGGAGTGTGCCTTTTTTTCCCTCAAATTGTCAAGAATTACTTTTAAATTCAAAATAAATCAAACTAAAACAAAACAAAACAAAGCAAACAAACAAAGAAAAAAAAAAACCAAACAAAACACAACCCTTTCAAGTTTGAACCAAGGAAAAACTCATTTGACAGCCCAGTGCAACAAAGATATCTGTTGCCTGCCCCAGGTACAGGGTTGAACTGGAAGCACTGCCTTCCCACACCTTTGAATTTTTGAAGGTGATGGTAATAAAGTGACCCAGTTTACGCACTTGGCTTTAGCATCCTCACGTTGCTGAAAGTAAAAAAATTATGACATTGGCAGCAGGAGGTTGAAGGCACAGACCATTCCTTTAGATAAACTATGTCAGGAGGTTTTTGGCTTAGTTGATGGTATCGTACTTTCATCTTAATGTCATTCCTCAGGCTGGCTCTATGGGTGGTGAATCGGGGTTTCCTGAATGGAAGGAACAGGAAATGGGGCACAAAAGGAGCCCCTGAGAGAAGACTGGGAAACTATTGTCCAGACATGATGAAAGGGGGGAAAAACCAGCATGTTTACAACCCTTGTCGTGGAGGAGAGCAGCATATCCTGACCCAGCAAGTCAGGATGCTATTGTGCTGTTGTGGCCAGTGCTGAAAATGGGGACAGAGAAGCACAGCACACCAGCTTTGGTGGCTGCAGAGGCCACAAGGTCCTCTCAGATCCGCTTTGTGTGAAACGCTCGCTTATTTCCCAGCAGTTCACTCCTGATTTTGTAGAGTTCACTCTGCGCAATCTGCACAGTCACTGGTGGTCACATTAGCCAGAGAGAGACACGTGCTGTGTACAGACACTCTCTCAGCACACACAGACAGCAGCACAAGGCAGACAGACTTGCCATTTTCCACACAGCTACTGTTACAGGCTCCCAAAATACATGAGTTATTTACTCATTATTGGCTGCCCAGTCCCAGGCGTGGTGCTTTCCACATAACATGAAGACACTAATCTCTCCCTACAGAACAAATTCAAAAATAGAAAAGATCTTGTTGGAACAATGGTAAGGGACACCAGATACAAGCAAAGAGCTCAAGGCAATTAGCAGAAATCACCCCCTTAAAATACTTTTGTTGCTGCAGTCATGACACAGCAACTTTACATGCTCCCATTGCCTTCATATCATATCACCTTTCAGTTCAGCAATTTACCCTTCTATCTGGTTCAAATCTCGGCCATACTTTTCCAAAGAGCTCAAACAATGTTTTTACTTCTCATCTGGCTAAACACAGAAATTCTGCCATAAAAAAATGTATTTTCCAGGAAAGCTTGAGTGTATTAGCTCACACTCTGAGAATGTGAGAACTTCAGAAGTCCCACACAGGGAGGACATTTTAACTGTTTATGTGGCAATAGACTCTCTAAAGGACAGAAGAGATTTCTTATTTGATTATATCTCTTTTTTATGAATAAACTTCTGAATAGGAAGAAAACTTCTCCTTTCTACCCATCACAAGTTACTTCATAGCTGTGGCACAAGCAGTGCCATCCTACACTAGCTGATGAGTGAACCACCCATCCATGGCTGACATGACAGGCAGTGCTCTGCATATTCTGAAATTTCACTGTTTGAAATATGACCATTTTCTCAGTAACGGCATAAAAATATGCTGAAAATTATCTCAGTGGACAGACTGACGTATTCTCCTGGGCGAGATGTTGGGAGACTGGGCTAAACACTGTGGCTTGTCAGTTATGCCAATAGATGAGCTGTATTTTCAGCACTGATCCTAAGAAGAATACACTGAGCAAATGTCACTTTTACGACCACTAATTGAACATGACTACGGCTGACAGCACTTTCCCTCCTCCTCCACCGACTCTCAAAGATTATGTCCTATTTGTTTATTGGAAATACTCATGCTTCCCCAAAGATTCACCGCAAACTGCATCTCTCTGCCAACAGGACCATGTATGTGGAGTTACCATTCTGCATTTGTTTCTCACTCTTGCCTGATCCAGCCCATTCAAATTATCATGATCATGCAGCATTTCTGCCAGCAGAGGAGGGAGTGCAAGTCATGCCTAACTTTGCATTTAGTTATGCCACCCTTCAGGGTCATCAAAGCAATACCAAGGAGGTCTACATTTAAACTGGGTGACCCCAGGCGACTTTCAGTTTTACATATACTTTCAAAGCAACAAACAGCCCTGGGTAAACTGTTGAACAAGTAGCATTCACAAGGAGATGAACAGAAAGAAAGAAAGAAAGAGACAACAAAGAAAACTAGCATTGATTGAAGTGAAGCATTTTGGGAAACCGTCCCTTCAGAAGGCCTGATAACATGAGATGAGGATCTTCTGCACATTGGGTTATGACTTCCACATATTTTTGTACATGGACTTGCCCAGACCCAAGCTCATGCATCAAAATGCCTTTCAGCTCTCATCTCCTCAGTGGCAGGCATCAGAACCTCCAAAGTCACTCTAACAGAAGCTAGGCTCAAATTTAACACTCTAGTTTAAATGCATCTCTAGAAGGAAAATGTAAAATTTTCTTGTACCTGCAGATATCTTCTTTTTAGCCCTGCTGGAAACTAGATGACAATGATTCCTGGGAAGGAATCACATGGCAGCTATCCCCAGAAACACCCCATTTCAGCAAGATGTCTGTCACCAGCAATAGGTCTATAATGCCAACTGCAATTAAATCTTTGAAAAGCAGCATGCAGTATTTCACAGTTTATGAATAGTGATGAGTATGATATTGCTCACAGACCCATGAGCTCAGCAAAAACCTCAGGTAATTTTTCATTATCCTGCAATCCTCTGCACCTTCAAATCAATCAAGGTTCTGCTATGAACTTCTAAAACAGGATAAAATACCCCAGGACATGAAAAAACACACAAAAACCCACAACAAGGAGAGCACAGCTCATGGTGTAGTAGTAGCATAAAGCAACACAATCTGTATCAGCCCAAATAAAATACTCCCACTGTTGCATGGTTTATAACAAAGCATTTTCAGTGATGCGTTTGAAAGAAGTGAATTCTGGAAGGTAAAACACAGATTCAAAGAAGCTGATTATCTGTTTTAAAAAAATGAAATGCTATGATTCCTTTCTTCTTGTTTAGAAAGAAAAAAAAAAGAAAAAGTTTTCCTTATGAACAAGCAAAGCCAGCCATGGTTTTGCACATCTTCAAGCCATATAAAGCAAAGAGAAGTGGTAGTAGCACACATCCAGATCCTTTTCACCAACAGGTAGCTGAGACCTGTATCACCTAGTATGTCAAGATCCCTGTTACTTCTGTGTGAAACTAATGGGAGTTACATATATGCATGCAGAGAGACTAACTCAATATATAACTCACAGAATGTTCTGAACAGGGGAGTTTTTTGTAAATACCTATACTCAGAGGGGTGGCTTCAGTCCCTGTTAAGGCTCTGCTGTAGCATCAGGAGCTTAGCAACTGTGTGGTGAGACCAGGGCACCCAGATGGGCAGCTGAGCATCTTCTGCCCCTCTTGGGGGATTCCTACAAGCACACCCACAGCATTCTGGAAGAAATGACACAGTGCTGCTGCAAGCAGGGAGTGTGATATCCTGGTAGCAATGGATGAAATCCTGGCTCCCCTTCATGATGTTTCATTCCTTAATTTCCCTGTAGCCAGAGTTTTGATGGGTGACTTTGATAGATCACAGCAAGGATGAAATGCCACCTGTCTCTAAAACAGCCTCCAAAGGCAGTCTGGGCAAAAGCAACAGAATGATGTAACCCCCTCAGTCTGCTGTTTGGCCTGCAGCTTGTAACTACTGCTGGCACCCTACCAGCCTCCAGCCCCAGCTCTAGGTGACCACAGTGCTGGTCTCCCCCTGTGACACCCCTTGGCTGCCAGCTCCATCTCTCTGTCTTCACTCACACACAGCTGCTTCTGGTTGCATGCCTCAGGCAATGTTTCCTCTCCTTCCTTTGTCTCAGAGAATTAGCAAATCAAGCTGGATACTAACCCAGGAGGCAACATAGTGCCCCATAAAGAGCCAGCAGAGTGTGATAGCCTGCTCTGCTGTGTCCCAGCTGTGTACTAAGTGGCCCCAGGTCTGGAACAATACGGAAAGCATCGAGCCCAGTGCCCCTGGCATCTGACTTGGATCCATGTAAACAAATTATTAACAATTACTCAGAGAACCCACATGAACCATACAAACTCTTTTAGTTCTGTAGGGACAGGACTTGGACTTGATGGTCCTTGTTGGTCCCTTCCAACTCAGCATATTCTGTGATTCTGTGAAAGTCTGGAAAATGAAGTTTTAACACTGGCATTTGAACCTTTTATTGCAAAGTGTCAGTTCACCACTTCAAGTCAAAATTATGGGCAGGGTTATGCTATGTAGGACCATAAAATATGGATATTTTGGGATTCGGTTTCCTTAAGTGCTGTGAGATGGACATTCTAGCATGTGCTGTTCATAGCAGGTAATACTGCTTGTCTTTCTTTCCGCTCACAATGTGTTTAGCTCCAGCAGCAGCAATACATACTTCAGGCTGCTGGCCAGCTGTAGTAAGATGGATTCGTATCTCAGGAAGGACAAGGTGGTCTCTGAAAGCCTTCTTTTTCTGAGACTGGCTCTGGACCTGGCAACTATTAGAGCCAGTAGAACTGAAAATAGAACTGAAATGCATTTGTACTAAAAGGTTGTTAGATAAATTGCTTCAGAGGAACAGTTTAACAGAGAGGAAAATTTAAGTAACCGTCTGGGTTTATTAAAAGAGGGATGGTCTGGAGCCAGTTCCTTTAAGAGTTAACATCCCTCAGGGCCTGAAATACTTCTCCTGCTGCTTGCAAAGACCCATTAGGGATTGAAGCATGGATGAGAGGTACAAATCCTGCTCTGGGTCTCTGCCTAGAGAAGGAAGGAAAGGCCATGGAGCAGTGTGAGAGAGCAGATGGCGATGACAGCATTTTTCTGTGTCTGAAATAGCAGGGTTTTGAGGTACTGTCAAACTCCGATGGTGACAAGGGTGTCTGTACCCTAATTCAGTATCACTTTAGTCTATTACAGGCTGGACTGAGGACTTATTTCATATGACCTATACAGTATAGACACCACATCTGGTTACATGAGCAATATGATGGCCAGCAGGACCCTAACGGTAAAAGGTTTGGTAATATTTTATTTTCTCTCTGAGCTCCTGGAAATGTAAAAAGAAACAAAGAGGCAGATGTCTGAATAAAAGAAATCCAAGAAGTATATATGAGTTTTTTTTGCTAGGCAAATGCCATTACTTAAGCAGACTCTCAAACACATGAAATGCTCTTAGGGCCCTCTCTATTCCCCCAGGACTGTCTATTCGTTGGTGTATGTCTGTGCGTGCTTTTAACTTAATGAAACCACCCCAGCAGTTGAGCTATGGAAAATGTAAGTCCATGGGAAGCATTCAGCTCTGACTCATTATCTGTATCTAACCGTAGGATCATGAGCTCAGATACACAGAGCAACCCTCATACCAACACAAGTAGCCTACAGCATTCTTTTCCTCACCAATTTTTTCACGCAGCATGAAGTTTTGTTTGCTTTTTCATTCCAAACATGGCTACTGTAACACTGTAAAGTAATGAACGGGTGAGAGAGCATGGGTGAGAGAGACGAGTTCTTTGGCAATGTCCTTGTTAAGCTGCTGGCAAGTTGCCTTGCTCAGGATGTGGAACAGCAGCTGAAAACAAACACCAAACCCCTATCAGGAAGCCTCAGGACTGTAATGCTGTTGCTAGGGATCCTGCTTGCAAAGTGCCATAGTTGAATAAAGTAGGTCAAGAAAATTACCATGATAATAATATTCTGCTTGCCATTCTCTAGCCGATCCCCTACCTGGCCCTGTGCCACTGTAGGATCTTCCTCATCACTTCATCTTGCCTTCCTGCACAGTGGCCTATCTGCACAGAAATGGCAAGAAACTCCATTTCAGCCTAGTGGGAAAGATTCCCAGCTTTTTTTAGTAAAAGGGGGATGTTGCATGGAAGCCCTCAGGCTGAGAAGAACCCACACCTCCCAGGTGAGCTCTGCAAGTTATTGCTGTCTCCTCCCCTTCCAGCAAACAGCCACCCTGTGGTACAAAGTACTGAAAGGATGGATTTAAAGGTGGATATATTTAATGAGAAAACCTGATTTAGATGCCCATTAAGATACACACCTGTCTTGCTGTTTTTCTTTGGCAAACCAAGCATCTTGTTCTTCACTCCTGCGAGCAATGAATAGTTTCTGTGGAGGTGCGTAGTCCTGTTACACTATCCACCAAAAAGACAGGCACATATTTCTGTGATAATATCCTAATTTAATGAGTTGAGAACTAATCATCTAACCCAGGAGCCCTCAGATGCCACACATCTGCCCTATTACAGCCCTTAGCAGTACAAGCTTGCTTTTTGACTTAGGTCAAGGGACTACCTTATGAATCAGGCAGGGTTCAGGACCAAGACAATGTACCCAAAAAGTACCAACCAAGAAGAGCCTGTTAGCCAGGATTAGGGCAGTTTCTTCTCTGCTTCGTTGTGGGAGTAATCTTGTTAGCTGGCCTGTATCATCACGTGGTCTTATCTCGATAGGCCAGATGGTAGCCAGTGTTTTGGAGAGTGGTGGCCAGGCCTGATTCACTTCTGTTCTTCCCGTTTTCAGAACAAACGTATGTTCACTCTGCTGCTGTGCTACTGCTCAGGAAGACTAAGATCAGACTGTTTAGTTCATGGCACAACTGAGAACTTAACCCCCTTCCCAGCCAGCCATGCCCGAGCACTTCCAAGATAATTACTCAATACATGACATTAAGAATGAAATTGCTCCTCTGTTCTATCATCAAAATGAAAATATTAATATCTACTTATTTAATAACTATTGTGAATTATATGAATTATATATTGTTTGCACAGTATTTACCGACCAAGAAGAGCTAAGAAGTGTTGTGTTTTTAAAAAAATGCTAAATTTGAAAAACTGCATGAAAATTAACTTCTATGAAAACAATAAGACTTTTATGCTTGTACAATAACTTTTTATTCCTCAGCAGTGTTGCTGTTGTTGAGCTTTTCCATTTCCTTCATAAATGCCAACTATCTGATGAGAAGACTATTAACTACGAGTGCTGGTGATACATAATCTCTATCTTCATCTCAGAAAGAGCTTGGGGGCAGGAAGAGGCAGTTGTATGCCCTCTGATAATAGCAAAGCCCAAAGTGAGGAATATAGTTACACACGTATTTTTGTCATACTTTTGCCTGAGGCTGCGGACAATATTTTGGATCTAGCTCTCTTTTTTTGTGTCACAGATAAACGGATGATGCTAGTCAGGTACTTCTTTTGGTGCCCTCCTCTGTTTACAAAGACTGCACCGGGACTGCTTTTTCCACGAAAACAGCAGGAGCAAAACAGAATCAATCACCATATTCAGAGATTCCTGATTCTGCCTTCCCAAAGGGGTTTGTGCTAAATATCACTGCTTTCATTTCCTCTGATTTCTGTACTTTGTTTTTCGTATCCATTCTTTTTTTTTTCCTCCTCACACAACCACTTCAGAGAGCAATTCCCAAAATTTTGCCTTTGCCACCTGCCTTAGGGAACCCTCCTCAGATCCACTGCTTCATTGCTGCCTGGATGCCTGGTGAGCAGTGACTTCCTGTGACATCTCATCATTTTATAAAGGCCTACGTAACCGCTTCATCTGGTTAGCTCAACACTCCAGGATATGGTACAGCTGCTCCCTATAAGCAGGTACGTAAGTGTAACAAAAGATGTGGTTCACAGCAACCAAAATTAGCTTTCAGCGTCAAAGGAGAGCTCCAGGAAAGAAGAAAAAGGCTATGAATTTCATAAATACCCAGTTTATATCTAGAACTAGAGTCAAATGGGGTCCGCTGTGCTCTGAGGCTTTGCCATCTTGTTTTATTTTGTCTCACAGCAGTTGCAATTGTCCTTTGATTCTGACAGGCTATTGTGCTGTTTTCCCATTAATTCTGTTTGGATTTATGTAAAGGGTTTGATTGGACCAGATTTCTTATGTATGTTAAAGCCTTCCTTGGTCCTGCTGTTATTTATGTACTTGTTCCCTAGGTTTTCTAAGTACCTGACAAGAGGAGTCCGGGTACTGTCAACTGTCCTTTAAGATACTTTGACAAAAATGCCAGTTCCAATTAGATCAAACAACCCAACAGTGAAGTCAGCCTTGTACTTGTTCCCCATTTCGATCCTTTGCAGTGCAGCTCTCTTCATGCATTCTGCCCTTTGCTCAGCTCCTCAGGATGAGGACAATTTCTTAAAGACCTGCAGGGAAACAGCACTAGACACCCACACTTTCACATTTCAGACTGCTCCAGCACAGGTACTGCTGCTGGCTACAGCTGTTGCAATGGCAAGGACAGCAGGAGAATACAGAGAGTGTGTCTGTAATGTATAATTTCCTTTGGCACCCTACACTTTCATGCTATCCTTTCCAAAGCCAGGGCATTTAACACAACACAGACGCTTTGTACAATGCTGGCAAGAAATCTCTCTATTCAACAGATGTTACTGGGCATCTGTTCTGATCCAGCTGCTAGCAGAAGAATTTGGAGACAGAAAAGAGTGGCCCTTCGTTAATAACAGATTTCAGTACAAATTTGATTACTAGAAGTTCAGTCACTACCAGTGATAGGAAGTAGCACTTCCCACTGCTCCCCAGCCACCCTGCTCCATTGCAGAGGCCATCACAAAGTAAGCTTCAGAAATACTAGTAAAAGCAGGGAATTAAGGAGTCATATACAGTGCGTATAGCCACAGGCTCTCCACAGGAGTCAAACCAGGCCAGGAGACTTGTCAGAAACAGGAGTTTGCTGTTCTTAGTCTAGAGGAACTGCTGGATCAGGGTGCAAATTAGAACATCTTCAGGTAGGAAATCAAACCAGCTTTGAACGGTCTATAAACACTTCCTTAGCATTAACTACGGCATGAATAAGACAAGCATCTGTAAAGAGGAGAGCCTCTTGCCTGGGTCAAAGTCCTGTCTGCCACATCTGGTGTTTCTCCAGAGAAACATCTCTAACCCACTGACTCTGAACTCATCACGTGTAAGGGTTGCCATGGGGACATGCTGAGATTGTGCCATTTTAACATTTATCTTCCAGATTCCTCAATGAAGCGACTATGTAGGCTTCCAGGCAATAAATATGCATATAAAAATGTGAATGTACAAACCAACCCGTCAAGCAGCTTCAAAGATGCAATATACCCCCATCCTGGCAGACTTGAGTATTAGCTGCTGTTTGCACCAGTAGCTGTGGAACATTCACTGTCCCCACACTCCGCTCTGCCATGAATGCAAAAAGGAAAAATGTTTGAGTGAATGGCTCATCAACACAGCTTGTTTTCACAGTGAGAAAAGAAAGGGAAGGAGGAAGCTGTGAAATGTTTAAGGGAAGCTTCTGAACATCATTCCTAAAGCTCTACCTGTGCTTTACTTATGGTACCTTTTCAGCAAATTCATTAGTCTATAGCAAGAAGACAAAATTGACATAAAGAGCTGTAATCTAAACATCCTGCTGAACAGATGTGAAGAAGGGGAGACAAACCTGAGATCTTACCCAGAACTGCTTGTAGCTTTTCAGTATTTAGACTTTTTACTTTTGCAGTCTTTATCTGGGAGAGGAATTTTAAAAATTAAAAAAAAAAAAAAAGAAAAGAAAGGAGAGAAGGGGGAGGAAGATGGCAAAGAGGCAAGAAAAAGAGAGAAGATTAATATAGTTAACATTAGCTGATGCAGCATATGACCCATGTCCTATGGCAGGAATAGAGCTCACTTGCTCTCCCCCAGCAGCCATTTAGCTGCTAAGTACGACTCTGCCAGGCCTTCAGGTATAAAGAATGGAGGAGTCATCTAGAGAAAATTAATAATACCACTGGAGCCAGTGAAATTTCTCCAGGGATACTGTAAGGATGAGGATGTCCTAACCAAGTGGGAAATGGTCTGTATTGACCCTCAAGCCCATAAATTGAGGGTATGTTCACACAGTAAGCTGCGCTGTAGCTCAGAGGTGGCAAAAGCTCAAAACTTCATGGCAGCTTTCCGTGCCCTGCACCTGCACTACGGCACAAAGCCTTGGAATCTCCATGTTGTTCTGCCCTTGCAACATGAGTGGCACCATCTTGAGAACTTCTCTGAAGGAAAATCTTATCCATATCCTCTTCCCACCGCTACCCAGTGCCCTCTCACCCACAGCCACTCTGGAGATACCCACTCGGAGTTAAATGCTGGGGCAGTCATGCTGGCAGCAGAAACTGGTGTAAACCAGCCTTTAGGTCTAGGGATCAAATCAGGGTGGATTTAGGAAATGCTTTCTGACTTTCCTTCTTTCCAAGGGATGGTTCTGGCGATAGAACTGAGAAAAATCTCCAAGGCGAGAGGAAGCAGGGTAAATAATTGTGCTACTTCATATAACCAGCATTCTGATAATGTAATCTTGTAGACACTTTTTAATTTTTAATACATAGGTACTTTTAAACAGGTATTTGAGTTGTTAAGGTGAGCCTTAGGTGAGCCTAAGTCAGGTGAATAAATATTTGGCAAGTTTTTGATGGCTGAATATGATTAGAATGCAAAATGCTCTCAATAGATTGGAAAAGCTTTCTGGAAAAACTTCAGGATGGTTCTCAGCAGGGGTGAGTGCAGTGTACTACACCAAGACAGGCACAGTCAACTAAGCAAATGAGTATACACTGAGCTGGACAGCAAGTTATAGAAAAAATGTCTAATAATTACAATGAATTATAATGTTTGCATGAGTCAAGGCTATTGGAAAGTGAAAACACCACCTTGAATTATAAAAAGAGGAGTAAAACCTGAAAGATGCTCTGTTGGTAAGATCTCAACTGGAGTGGTATGTCCAGTTTTGGACCAAACATTTGGAGCATGATATGGAGCACCTGGAGAGCAGGAGAAAGAGCACCATAATACCAGAAATCTAAGAAACATCACCAGTGAATAGTGATTGAGATAATTTGTGTTTATCTCAAAAGAAGCCTTAAAATACAGACAAGAAAATTGCAAAGGGGAAGGGAACAACTTGTTATTGTCTGTTTAGATGCGACATAATGGCAACTCAATTGCAACAAAGAAGATCCAGAGGCAAAATTAGGAACTATTCTATGTCACTAAGAAAAAGGGGCACAGAAATAGATATGATGGATCTTCATCACTGGAGCCTTTGACTAGGAATTACATAGTCTTTTTGAGGGTGCAATAGGAAGGAAAGACAAGTAAACAGGTCTGATTTAAGCTTTTTAAGCCTAGATGATACTCATCGGTATATTTTATTGGACAATAATTCTCTCTAAAAAGTTCTTCATTTTGTTTTTATGCAGAAGTATGACACAGAAAAATGAAGAAACCAGAGATACAAGAGGTTTTTCAGGTGTAGGTCGGTGCCCATACGTACTGTATGAAGACAAAAGAGGAACAATTTTAGCTAGCTTACTCTTGCCACTCTGTGGGAACAGTGCATTTATTTAGGGCAAGGAGTGAAATACCAGCGTGACCTGAATAGGCTCATTATCAATGAAATCTCAAAATGACAACATCAATTAATAAAATGCACCATGCAGCATGAAATTCTAGCATGAATTTAAGCTATCTAGAAAGGGCAGAAATAGAAAGTTTGTAGCGTTCTTTGATTCACTTTATCTGAGGAACAAACATTATCTTTTGACATGCAATGAGGCAAAGACTACCATTTGAAAAATTTTTTACTCTCTTGTGTGTATAGTCTGTTTCTTCAGACAGAGCATTGGTTCAGGTAATAAGTTATTTCAACAGATGAAGTTACATTAAAGCAACTCTCTTATCAATTAGAATTAATCCTTCACATCTGACATTTGCAGCTGAGGTTTACAAGGAGGTAATATGATACAGCAGTGAGAAAACACTGTCTGGAGCTAAAAATATCAAAACCCACACTTGAAAGTTAGCTCTAAGTTGAATAAATTACCCTTTTAATGAAGTGAGAAGCATATCTTTGACCATCAAATACTACTGAGTATTTAGTACTAAAGAAAATACAGGTGTTACTAATAACACATACTTTTTCTTGTTACAAACTCTAGTACCATATAGTTAGAAAAGAAAAGTCAGTAGTAAAAGGATTCCTACTAGCTCCAGTAGCTTAACAGCATCAAGGGCCAGATCAGTGAAACAGCACTAATTCTTGCTAGATACAGCAGCTGGGATCAAGACTTCAGCATGCCAAACTGAGTTGCTGGTTTAGAGATCATGAATCAAGGAACGACAGTACAAGCAGTGTCTGTAATGCCTCACTGAGCTTTCCAGGGTTCCCAAGTCAGCTTGATCTAGTAGGGAAAATACATCATGGTTTTATCCACAAAAGCAAAACCACCAGTCTACAGCTCACTGCCCTCCCAGCTACCTTAGCAATGGAAATTACCTGCAAAGGCACACAGAGCTTCCTAATGGCATATTGTGCTGAGCTCAGGGGCACGCGAGTACAAACAGCATATTTGCTCAACATCAGTTGCTCAAGACTAAAGCACTCAAGTTTTTAGTGCTGATGGGAGAAGGGCTGAGCTGCTGTGACACCACCTGTGGGTAGCAGCAACGTGCACAACTCCTGAACACAAGCAGCATGCCCCGGTTGAGGAGTGGGAGCACTGTGGACCAGATATTCCTGTTTCTCCAGTGACTCATTCTGTGCAGCAGCTTTAGCAATGGAAGTCCAGGCAGCTGCAGTACTGCCAGCTCTCATGACGCATCACACTTTTGTAGTCACTGAGCTGGTGTAAATTGATTCTTGTTCTCTCTTTTTAACATAAAATGCAATTTATCCCTCAGGGGAGGAGATTTTTGGGTAAGAAGAAACAGTTCAAAAATTAACTTTGGTCACAGAAAGCAAAATTTTAATTTGCAGTTCAAAGCTACCTATTAGTGAATGGTACCCAGAGGAGGAAAATCACGCAGCTGTCTGAAAGGAGTCCAAAATTCAAATAAAATATTTCCAGGTAAGCTAGCCAAATTTATCATCATTACTCTTGGGTGAGCAGACCAAAGCCTATAATTTGTCGACAGCATCCTACAACTATGTGTAATCAGATAAATACTGTAGGCCTGGACTGAAATTAACTTTTCAATAATTGACATAAATAAATGCATAAATAAATAAATAAGACAAAACATTAGGGTTTGGGGTGGTTTTTTTTAGGAAATACATTTTTTCCTCATTCAGAAGGATAATTTCCTTGAAATTTAAACATGCAGAATCTCCATTATCAAGAGCAGCAATGCTGTCTTTGTAAGCTCTTTTAAAAAAATACTTTTGTGTGCTAGACACATAAAATATCTTTTCAAAAGCAATTTATGCCACTGGGAATTGGCTGTCCAAGGACCTTTGAGGATTTGGGGTTTAAGGCTGGATTTTTGAAACCTCAGGTCTCAGGCCTCATTTTTAAGGGTAAAACTCTTAACACAAATAGTTGAAATGGGGTTTTTTTTTAAGTTCTACATTTAATTTGCTAACTCCCTCCTGTCTCCTTAAAGAGTTGCATCATATTGGTGCTTAGGCTATGGCTAGAAACGTTACTTCAGGGAATTATTAACTGAGGTTTCCCATGCGGGAAACGGGCTCTTAGCTCTTATTACACAGGAGCTGACAGGGCACACTACAGGGAGCTGCCAAGTCAGTGAATCTTTTCAGCTCTGTGGACCCCTTTTTAACATGCAAAACTCTTCTGCTTCTCCCCTAAATGAATTACCAGGTCTCTACAGGGAGGAAATCACATGACAAGACACAGCACACTGGAGAGCAGCCTGTATCTTCTCATGGGCAGTTTTCCTCCCTCATCCTGTTGCGCAGACCACAACACGTGTGTTGATGCTGAGCGCAACGAAATAAACAGATTCACATGCTAGATGGCAGCATGGAGAGCCCTTCCCTACAGCATGTCCTTCTGGCACTGGGAACAGCTGTACCACAGCAAAGAGAGCAAATCTGGACAGCTTCACCATGCGCTTATGAAAAACCCAATCAAAGAGATCTACAGTTGCCATTGAAACTGAAATTATTATTGAAGGAGTAATATAAAAGTAGGCTATCCGCTTGTTCATGGCCATGTTTTGTTCGGACTGTCCAGTTTTGTCAGGGGGATTTATTGAATTTTCTAGTTTCATGGAGTTTGTCCCATTTAATTTTGTTCTAAATACTAAGAAGGTGGTACCTAAACTCCTGAGGCTGGGGAATGGGAGTTTTCATTTGTTCATCCAGCTTTGATGAACACTGAGTAGTTTCATTTACATATTGCAGTGGTAACACTTCAGCCAGCATTGTATCCAGGAGAGTTGATTGGCAGGCATTTAAAATGAAGGATTATTTTGTGGTCGAGGCAGAAGAACAGGACTCAGGAGACCTGATTTCTGTTCTTTGATCAGTCACACAAATCCTGCGTGACACTGGGCAAGCCAATTAATAGCTCCATGTCTGTGTTCTTTAGCAACATTGAGGGGAGGAATGTTTTGGTTTTAATTTCACTTTTCTCCAAACAGAGGGACAGCTCTGCAAATTGTTTCTTATTGATTGGCATAGTAAGGACCACATTTCTGTTGTGCTCCTTGGTGTTTCCAAAATTCAGAACAAAAAATCCTTTTATATTTTTAGGATCTGTTGTCATATGAATACTGAAAAGTGATCAAGTTCTCTTCTATAGAAATTGGGCCTAGGAGTTTCATCACTGGTTTTCATTATTATAATTTGCTACTATTTACCTGGCAATGATTACAGGTCTCAGAAAACTCTTGAAAAAATTATTTTACAAATTTGATCTGTAGAAATGAGCTCTGGGTGTGGGTGATTGTGATTATGCATCACAGTAATAGTAGTAGTTTTGCTGCAGCCATGATGGTCAAAATATGTAAGCAAAACAAGTTTTCTTTATCTCTCACTAGCACAGGTAGGGTGACAAATACACAAACCCAGCACTCACGTTGCGAGTTCTGAAGTACCTATGGAAAATTCAGAGGTCCAGCCTCCTGCTCTTCTGCCCTCTCCTCCCTCCACAAAAAATGCCAGCATCGGTGCTGATTTACCAGCAAATGGACAGACACCAGTCCCCTTCAAACACTGCATCTGTGCACATAACATTCATATATGAACAGCCATTATAGTGGTCAGAAGAAGAGTTTGTTCTCATTTTCCCCACACTGCAGCTGACAGCTCAGCATTTGAGCTGCGGTGATGGACAGTGACTGCACCAGAGTTTCCTTTCAACTTTGCTTATACAAGACATATGTATTTGGACAGATAAATATCAGAGTGGAATAACTTACTGCTGTGCTGTATAAGTCTCCCTTTAATGCAGATTAGCTACTGAAAAGAAAATCTATTTTTATTCTCATTTTCTGCATGCTTACAGGGGAGAATCATTGTTGCACTTATGATTTACTAAACCACAACTTGGACCTGGACCAGGTTAATAGATGAGCACCAAGCATAGCACCAGGACAGGCATAAGAACTTCTATTTTTCAGTCTTAGGAAAAAGGTAAATACAGCAGGACATCGAATGATACGTTCTCTTCTTCCTGGTTTGCTTGTAATGAAATAGCCCAACTCCACAGTTGCTCAGATTTTCCTACCTGTTATTGCACACCTGTCTCTTTTTAGGAGGGGACATCACAGCCCATTTGCTCTTCTTTCCAAAAGTATCTCAGAGGAGCAAGCCACCTACCTATAGAACGTTTCACTAGTGCAAAAGAAACCAAGCCATTACTATTTGATGTGAACTTGTGGTCACTCTTCATTATTAGATTTCAGGCTAATTTGACAGTGACCTTTTCCCCAATGTTGTTAATTTTGTTTCCTGTAGTTTTTCATTACAGGAAGATAATGAAAATACAAGCTCCTTGGTGTAAATCATTAAAGACTGACTAGCAACGTGATAGCAAAAAGTACATTCCTCCTCTTCTCTTTTTTCTTGTTTATATTTTGAAGTACCCTTATAAAATCATGAAAGACTCACTAGCCTGCAAAAATAAAGAAGTCTTCATAAGATACCACACTGTGTTCCATGAGAAGCCCCTGTTGTATTGCCCTTGGCAAAATTCACAAAGAGTAGTAGTCTGTAAAAAGATTCCTTAATGAGGACAGCATGTGTGAACAGAAAGACACCGTGTATCTGGAAAGCCCATGCTGTTAGCCAGGACTGAACTGCCCCAGAAGTGCTGGGCATGCATCAGATTTTTGGTCACCAGAAGATGATAATCTTCACTACCAGCTTTTTGTAACACTATTGCTGAAAGAGAGGGTGTCAGGTGGATGACTTATTAAGGATTCATTTGTGTGCGCCCTTTAATACACTGCAGTCTAGCCTGATGTTCAGGCAAATGCATTTCACAGGAGTGCCTCATAAGCAATCTGTACACACATTAGCTGGGAAATTGCAATTGTCTTGAAACTGAAGTAGTTTTATACTGCATTATCACCGTCAGATTTGCTTTAAAGACCAGATCTTTCTTTGGCAATGCCAGAAACAGTGAGTGTTCTCACTTATATTCTTCGCTTGGAAACAGTGAGTTTTATTGCAGTCTCTGCTTCTCTTTTGAGCAGAACCAGCTTTTGTCTATTTTCTAGACTGGGGAGTACTTTTTCTGTGCTACATTATTCCTCAGTAAAGTAGCAAGGGATTTGGATTGAGTGGGCAATTTGACTAGAACAATTCTGTTAGTACTAAACTGTAATGTTTCAGCTGTCCAACTAGTTTGCTCATTCTAACTCCTCCTAAAGGTAAAAACCTAAGCTGAAAAAAATAACCCTGAAGGAAAAGAGAAAATGTCAAAGCCGATTAACATAGTTACCAGCGTACTAAAAATCAAATAATTAAATATTTAGTTATTTCAGACTTCTAGTTGCCTATAGCAATTGAACAAGTATCTTGGATACTGCAATAGAAGTGGGTTAACCTGAGCACACTGCAAGACATAAATGAATGAAGGTTACTTGCATAGTAACCTTAAGCTGTCTTCCAACATGCTAAAGTTCCCATTCTGAATGTATTTGTAAATATCTCACATCTATAATGTAATTTTATCGAATAATTGCAATCACAAAATTCTTCAATATTTATAGGAAAACAGCAGACCTAGAGATCATTGGCACTTCCCATTTTGTCAGTAACCTGGATATTGCCTTGAAATTTAACAAAACCACAATGGGTTAGAAGTGGCTGAAGACCTACAAACTCATCATTGAAGTAAGAAACTGGACCCCATGGCACAACATGTATTTCCATCCCTGTTCCCACATACCCAGGACAGTGCCAATATTTTAAAAATCCTCTCCACAGATATTATAAACAGAAAGTAACACAGATATTTGTGACTTCTTAAATATTGTACTGGCAAAAATCTAGACCTTCCTTCCTGATCTTCACACCCTACTTAGTTAGGCAAGGCTTCTGCTGAAATCTGTGGCAGTTTTGACTGAATAAGGGCAGCAGGATTTGATCCCATGATAATAATACAAAAATCTGAATTCCAAACAAGGTATATGCCAGGAATACTCCCAGAAATTCCTTGTAAAAGGAGTTTATCACCTTTTTTTTTTTTAGCAGAAGAACAATGTGGCAGAGAAACAGACTGTCAGATACTTTGAGAATCAGTGTTTCCAGCACAACAAATATTCATTTTATACAGTGGAGTACAAAGCTATGAATCATGTTATATGTGAAGTGCAAAAATCAAGAAAAGGTAATGACTATAGACAGTTACATGTTGTAATCTCAACCTTCTACCAGTTCTACTCAGATTCAGTAGTGGAACTAACTCCCAGCTTAGTTCCATCTGCAACAGTCTAACTTTCTTTTTAGAGTACAAGGTATTTCTAGTTAAATAACACATCTCCATTATATCCTTATTACTTATGATTCCTCTGCAACAGTCTAACTTTCTTTTTAGAGTACAAGGTATTTCTAGTTAAATAACACATCTCCATTATATCCTTATTACTTATGATTCCTCTGCAACAGTCTAACTTTCTTTTTAGAGTACAAGGTATTTCTAGTTAAATAACACATCTCCATTATATCCTTATTACTTATGATTCCTTTAGTTCTATCTGACTTCAAGTACTGTAGCAGTTACAAACCACACAAAGCAAGAAAGAAAGCATTCCTATAACTGATCAAAGCTCTGTGGTCTGCCTGCTCCATTGCCTTATCAGCAGTAACTAGTGGTTGCTGTGACAAGGAAAGGCCCAAAACCCCTGATTACTGAACAACAAGAGAAAGATTCTCTCCCTTTTGACAGAGACAAGGCAATAAATCTATTTTCTAGGCTGTATTGGCAATCAGGTGGAAGCAAGTGACAAAGGCCACAATCAAAACAGGTCAAGAGGAGCAAGTGAAAAAAGATTTAAAAAATACATCAATTCCAAGGGTGAAATGAATGGGAATGCAGTCCAGGATCATCAAAACAGGGATCAGAACAGCAAGGTAGACTCCAGGAAATGCGTGGGCAGAGTCTAAGCAGGATCATGTGAGTCAAGACTGTGCACTCACTGCCACTTAATGGGTGCCTGATGGTGAGACCCAGACCTGGGCAGAGTAGCCGCCAAGTAGCTGCTGCCAGTGGGGCAGTTAAACTCCTCAAAGTTCTCACCCTCTAGAGAGGCTAGTCTGTAACCTAAAGCCTCTTGAAACTTATTTTTTCCCCTTTGCCAACCCCCTTTTTTCTTATATATTTTTTTAAAGTCCTGTAATTCTCTGTGGTATTTTCTGTAGGAAAATAATATGTTTTTTCTATAGGAAAAAACATAGGGTTTTGTGTTTGGGGTTTTTTTTTAAAGAAACAATCTTGCTGATGTCCCATTGACATTGAAAGTGAGCCATCCGACCTGAAGGCATTCCTTCATGAAGACCCTACAGCAGCAGGCAGAGGAGAGGAGCAAAGAGCTCCAGTCCTGCAGCAGCACCAAAGCCAGGCTGCTGGTCCCACACCGGCTCCCCAGTATCATCCATAGGGGCACCTCATGTGCACTCAAACACTCTCTGAGACTTCCCACCTGGGTAACACACATCAAGATCTCATGGCAGTGACAGAGACAGCTGTTTTTAAAATCAGGGTTATAAACCAAATGCAGTTTATAAGGTGAAATTTTGCTTTCCTCTTGATCACAGCATTAAAGCTTTTGTCGAGCATTAGATGAAGGTATCAGTGGTGGTATTGTTGAAATCTTTGCAGGGGTTGGGCTGTGCAGGACGTGCCAAATCAGGACTGGAATTTTAATCTTTAATTTCTAAGGAAAGACAAATAATACAGTAATTTTTTCTTCTTTGTGAAGGAGTGTGCACACAGACATTTCCCTTCTGGTTAGTAAATATCACACCCTGACTTTGGGCCATCAATTGCCATATGATGTGTGAGAACATTTTGTTGCTCTCTTTAAGGATTTATTCCTATTTGGAAGAAAATGGAGGTTAGTTGTGAGCAGTGTGGCACTGCTGACAAATCTGCTAAGCCAAGTGCTTTGTTCTTCATGAGCAAGTAAGATGAAGTAAGCTGTGCAGAGTGAGTGCTGCAGACTGAGACCCTGAATAGATGGTCGTTAGGGATATTCATTTGAGCTTTTGGAGGCATTTCTACCAGGGGCTGCCCCTGTGATTCATTGATTCTTTCCTAATCTTTCCCACCTGCAAGTCAACAATCCATCTGGCTGGCGGCAAACAGAAGCATAAATCTTGCAAGTAGCCCAGCTTTTGCATTCTCAGGTTTGCCCTAAAGTTGAAGATGCTTTAAAACACATTTTTAAGCATTTTTGAAAGCACTAACCATGACATAGTAAATAATCACTGCAAAATTTTTAAAAGCCCAAACCCCACCAAACTTGTTTCTTTTTTTTGCCATTGTTGTTTTTTAATTTCAGAAAACATAATTTAAAGTGGAGTTTAGTGTAAGGCATGCTGAACATCAGCCAGAAGTGAAGCCAATGGACTGAGAAGAGTACAGAGGCTTGGAATTAATGCCTAATGTTATGAGTAGACAGAAATTTCTTCATGAAGCACCTTCGTACATTTATTTGTAAGATATTCCCCAAACGTAGAAACTCTATAGAGAACCACTCACTTTTGATGGATTTTGACACTGGTGGGCAGGTTTTCGTACTTCCCATTAATAGCTCACTCAGGTGCTCTCTAAGGCTCAGCCCAGGAACCACAGGAACTGTGGATTTCATGGGTTTCTACTGGCTATGTTGTAACTCTGCACTGCTCCAGAGCTTCCTTGTCTGGAAGCAATGTTTGCTTTAGGAGAGCTTCACAGGTCTCCTGTGCACTTTTGCCACAGATGAGCAGCGCAGGATTCCTCCAGATACCCATCTCATTCCACCCAGAATCCATCAGGGAAAAATGGGGTGTTCATTTTTGAGGGTTTCCAAAACCACAGCTTTTGCATGTCAGCACACCCTGTGGATCATGGACTCGGTGATTCAGCCAGGTCAGCTGGTGAGCAGCAACATTTTCTGATCTGCAGGCACATCAACCTCACCTAAAGGGAGCCTATCAGTATACACTGACCATACTGAACCAACATTTAACAAACTTGTATTCCAGCAGCACAGAAGATGCTGATTCATTGCAAATCAGAGCCAGACACATGAGGGAATGATCATTTCTGGGGAAGAATCTCAGCATTTCAGTTTCTGAAATGTTACACAACAAAGTAACAATCATGGCCTTACTTGAAGGACAGTTAGGTAACACATTCATTAAAGCTTAGTTGAAGAAGCCTGTCAGAGATCAAAGACTTCATCTACAGCACTCAATGATTCTTGCAAAAGTGACATTCAAGACCTCTGGATATTTTTAAATATCATGTTTACTATTTTTCCTCACAGCAAAGGAAGAAAATGTGCACAACAGTACACATTACTGCATCACTACATTTCCTTTTCAGTGATCCCAAGTTAAAAATGTAAATATTCATATTAAAAAAATAGTCGAGGCTACGTACACAGATTTAACAAGCAGGAAAAATTATAAACAACCATATGAAAATGTGCAGCCAACACCTGACATCACAGCAAGGATTTCCTGTGAAATTCAAAGGCTTCAAATTCAAACACCTCAGCCGTTTTCAAAGGAGCCTAATGTCATTACATGCCAACTTCACTGATACTCTTCTTGAGGCCATCATCTACCCCTGCCTGAGTAGCAGCAAAAGAACCCCTTTTTTTCTTCCAAAATAACTAATTTTCTGCTGAAACTTAAAGGACTGCGTATGGTATGGATTGATAATGCACATTCAGCCAGGAATCCACTTCCACAGCTGGCAGTGCTGTGGGACAAATGAGCTAGAGAGGACAAATGTAATTTCTCAAGAGGGATATCACTTGTCATAGGAAAGAGGAGGGAATAGATGTGAGAGAGAGAGTTTTGTGGACCAGTTCAGCTCTTACTGTCCTGTCCCTGTCACATAACCACAGCAGCACCAAGGGTTGTGCAGGGAAAGAGGCATCTGCCCCACGGCCAGTTCCCACTTCTCTCTCTAGCCAGTCAGACAATGAGGACAAAAAGCTCATCAACACTTTCCATCTTTCTCATATTCAGGGGGACAAAGAGGATCAGCAATGAAAGGGTAGCCTCTTCCCAGTTTACCAAGGACTGTGGGTGGAGGACCTATTCCAGGTCAGCCCTCTCGGCCTGCTATGAATGAAGCCCTTGGATGAGAAACCCAGAAGGACAGAAAACAAAGAGATTTTTAAAAATAGACCAGTCTTTATATGCCACAGAACCAAACACAGACAGCACAAGGGGACTTGACAGCTCTCTAACTAATGAGGTCCCTGGTACTTTTTGGGCTGGTTAGGTTGTCAGGGACAGGAGTGACCTGGTAGCTCCACCAGGGCCAGTCATGCAGGGGAAGGGAACAGAGGAGGAAAAATGAATGGGATTAAGAGACAAAAAGCCAGGGGTTTAGAAAAAGACCTTTAACAGCATAATCATTAGATTAAAAATCTAGAAGCTGCTTTAGGCAACAGTTGAACAACTCATAATAGGAGAAAAAAAGTAATATAAAAGGAAGACAAAGCCTTTTAAACAACATGAGTCCTTTCTTTCCATTCCTGAAATAGACAAAATAATGTCTGTGGTGGTTTTCCTGCTAGCTGGAGTAATATCCTTTCCTTGGAATATGCAGAAACAGTTTATTGCAGTTGGTTCAGTTTTTCCCAGAAACTGTAACAGATCAGCATACCACTTATCTCAGTGCAGTAAAAACACAAAGCAAAGAAATATTGTTGCCCCACAGTGTTAATAATCTGAGGAGATAAGATAAAGGGTGAGAGAAAATAATTGTCATTTATGAGAGAGAAAAGAGGGAGTGGGCATACGTCTAGCTGCAGTTGTGACTGCAGGTGGTAAGGTGTACACACTGTTCTGCCTGGTGCTACCTGGAGAGAAAGAGAGCAGTGAATCCATACCTTTGATTAGCCCATCTTAACATAGACACAAAATGCTGAAAGAAAATAAAACTCCCCTGAAATCACTCATGCAAGACGGAAGTTTATCCTCCGCAGAAATACTGAAAGTAAAATGAAATGCCTTGGAGCACACTGCATCAGTTTGGAAAAAATAAACCACACACAAATGAGGGTTAATCTGGAAGTGATTTTTCTATGTACATTTGTTCTTCACTGGAAGAAACTTACCAGGTTGTAAAAATTTGTTTTAGTTACACAGAAAATGTTTCACAAACAGGAGGACTAATTTTTCATCTCCTGTCCTGAGGGCACTTAACTCAAAAACCCAAAATTCTTAACCAATTTATCTTCACAGGTGCCTGAAAACATAGCATGCCTTAGCACTTTGACGCCTGCTGGGCCTTCCAGCAATATGAAAGCTATCCAAGGGAAAAACATTGTTTACCAGAAATAACACTCCGAGGAATCTGTTAGTTCATTTTCTCTTGTGTAAATCGTCCTAGATTCTATCATTCACAGAATAGCTTGAGGGGATCCCACACTGCAGAAATCACAAACACTGCCCTCCAAGAATACTGGTCAAACAGCCCATAACTACCCTGTTTCTCTTATCTTCCAGAGCACAATGCAGTAGCAATAATATGTCCAAAGCACCACAGGCACTGCCATCACTGCATTGCAACACTGACTACGTGTCTCTCTAAAGCCATCCCTACAGGGCATCCCATTATCAGTACTGTTTCAAAGTAGCGGAATGGAAATCACCTAACACATGTTCTTCAGGGCCTTCAGGATTTTTCCAGAATAAAATTAAATTTGAAGATCTCTGTTCGTCTTTCATGCAAATACTCCTGTTAGGGTAGAGCAGTAGTGCCTATATATCTGGTGAATACCAGTAGGAAAATTCTAATAAGAGAAAATAATACAGAGCAATAAAAGCTTTTGAGGAAGGTGGGAATGGAAAACCTGGCTGAGAAGATACAGGATGTACAAATAAACTGAAGAAACACATTTCATTTTCTTGTCAGACTAGCCAAAAGAGGACGAGGAAATAATCCCATCATATTGAGATGCACTAAGTGCATTCTTATGCCAAACATCCACTCAATGTTAGCAGAATTCAGGCTGCACACTAGGAATACACACAAAGAAAGGTACATTATAAATCATTTCCTGTATACTTCCCATATACATTCTTTTTTTCCAAAGACAGATCTTTTCAGTAGTTTCTTCCCACTAACTTTAGACATTTTCTTGAATAGTCTATGTTGGAAATATATTCAGTCCTAACTTCCTTCACAGTCAAGGGAAAGGCATTGGCTTCCCCAGAGTCAGGTTAATCTCTGCAGACACCTATGAGGATTATCAAGGAAACCTGAGCCAGGTATGGCTGCATCTCAAAGGCAAATGGAGACAGTGGGCAGAGCATGACATGCCTGGTCATCCTCAGCATCTCAAGAAAAACACTTGTCTGCTGGCTTCCCCCTGCCCCGTATCAATATGCCAGGACACAGGGAAAGAGAGGGTGGTGCACACCTAGGTCTTGCCTGAGGAGACAGGGATGCAGCCTGGTTTCTCCCCAACCCACAGATGCATCCTACACACCTAACCTGAATCTAGGGTAAGCACCAAAACTTAGGCAGTCAAAACTTTATGTCTAACCTGTATTTAGAGTGGCACCATGCCACTCCCACTGACACCTAGTTTGCCTGCCTTAGGTAAGGATCTGTACCCACACCCACGTAAAAAGGCAAGGATTGAAAGGATTATATGCATACACAATGGAAACAACACAGTAAAATATGTAAATAAAGAACATTGCCTTCAAATTCTATTTTAAAACCTGTGTGGGTTTCTCTGATCTTCTCTCCCCCTCACCTTTTTCCCCTGTTAGCACAATTGAATGCAGAAGAGGGAAACACAACAAAAAATTTCAAGTGTGTCATTTTAGCTGCCTGAAGCACTTTTAACTTACTGTGCTTATGGTACAGCTAAAACAGAATTTGATAATGCCATGCAGTCTATCGTCGTAGGTTGCACTAAAGGATTAATTGAAGGTTTATGCTGCAGAGTGCTATGCTATTCTTATAAACAAAACCCCGTTACCTCAGTTACTGAGGCTGTAAGTTTTTGAGTTCAGTGATTTGCATTTTTCATACACTTCTAGTGACTAAGAAGGGGGGGTTGGAGCAAGATTTAGGGGACTGTTATGCTGGAATCACTTATTTTACATTTCGTGGTAGATTATTTATAGCCTTCTTTAAAAAGAGCAAAGCAAAATAAAAACTAGAGGTAAAATTGAAGAACAAAAGCCAAGTCAGTGTCAATGCTGTGTTTGTTTTATTTTCCTCCATCTCCATTGCTTCATCCTACACAGACCTCCTGGCAGCCTTTCTTATCTGGATTCACAAAATAGGCTCCCTCTTATCACTTCCAATTTCAATTTCTTTAAGACTGGTTTTACCTGCAGTGTCCACTATATGTTAATCAACCAAGCTGGTGGAAGAGAGAATTCCGCTGCTTTCATTGCAGCTTTCATGCTTCTTCATGCAGAGCCTTAGCTTTTTCTCTTTCAATTGATGAACATGGACACTCTTAAAGATGGGATGTTTTTATTCTGAGAGCTTACACCAGGCTGAAAACACCGCCATTACTGAGCAGATCCCAATTATAGAGGTTATCAGTGAATGCTATTCAGAAGTCTCCTGAAATCATGCTGAAATGTAATTCTACATTCACAGTTATTAGTCAAAAACTTTGGAAAAGTCTGAACCCTTCATTGTTCCTTTATCTACTGCTTTGACTGCATATACAACCCAAAGAAGAGAGAAGAGGCCCAATAGGATATTTGTACTTTTGCCTATGACAGAGACACAGACTACAGAAAGTCCAATAAAAAATATTTTTTCTGAGGAATTGCAAATCAATGCTATTAGAGGCAGTTGAAAACATTAATTCCATTTCATGACTTTTGATCTAGGACAAGTTTGTCAAATTTTGAGTAAATTTAATTTGATGTGCACTTCTGGAGACGGAAGGGAACATATACAAAGTTTTTTGGATTATGTAGTATTTTGCCCCCAGCCACTGTACAATTCTGCTCTTGTGTCTGCTTTGGGATAATGACAGCTGGAGTAACACAGCTTAAGACAGAAAGCTTAGTGTACAGAGGTATGTTCAAGAAAATAGAGAGTAACCTGCAGGATTCTGTAATAATGTGACAAATTCCTGACGTGGGGAGACCTAAAGAGTAGCCCACGGGATAGGAGGGTGATCTGCTGCCAGACTGGCTCAAGTATCCTGGGAAAGGTGAGCCAGCTCAAATCAGGCTTGCCACAGGGAGCAAAACTGTGTTCCTCCAAGCCCATGTTTAGCTGCAGGGGGGCTCACTCACCTCAGAAGTTCAGCAATGGCTCACCAGATTAATTCTAGAGGATGCAGTTAGAGAGGTGCTAAGGTACCACAGCAGTGCTTGACATTGGGGCAGCTGAACTTTTGAAGAGACTTAACTTATGCCCTGACCTCCACAGAACTTTACACTTCACCTCTTCTCCTGCCATGCAGCAGAAGCAAGTTCTGGGACCAATCTTCAGCTGGTAAAAACCAGCGTCATTCCATTCATTTTGTCAGAGCAGTATTAAGTCCTAGAATGCAGCTGTCCTCCTGCCAGTCTGTCACCAGCAATCATCTTGCTAAGGAAAATACCATTTTATATTGTTCAGGGTTTTCCAAATAAAGCAAACTCTGTTCTGTTAAAAGAAATTCCATCAGTGATTAAATAAAACCTGAACTGCATAGTTATAATCTTGTCACTACTCCATAGAAAAGTGGAGCACAAATGCCTGCCTGAAGTTTATTGTATAACTCCAGTGCAGTGGGGATTTCCTACCACAGAGGCAGTTTCCTGGACACATAGGAAAGGTCTGCCCTGATACCTGGCAGATATATTTGAGAATTTTCTAATAAAAAGTTTAGGACTGCCACCTGCCCAGCGTGCTGTATTAGTGATGATGGTGCTGGCAATGCTAGTCATAATTTTTATGGCTTTTCTTCTTCGTAATCAATATTCAGAGAAAGGGAAGAAGAGCAATGAGAATTCCTGGGAAATTGAGAATTACTTTCAGAGCATCACCAGAAAATTAATGAAAAATACATCCTTGGACACCCATGGCTACTTATACCATTGGCTCACTTCATTGTGAGGAATATCATCAGACCTTAGGAAGTTTGGGTATGGAAGGATAAAAACTAGGGATAAAATCTCATGTAAAGGGTAAGTGTGACTGGACTCAGCGCCACAGAGGCTGATTCAACTGCTACAGCGTGATGGGATTAAGTGTTGTTCTACTACTTCTGGCTGATGTGAGGAAAAAAAGTGAAAATTTTAATTTAAAAATAATGGAAGGTCGAGAGTGATGTAAATTAGAAGGATGAACAGTAAACAGTAAATAGAAGTGGGGAGAAACAAAACTGAAAATGCACTGGCCAGACTAATAGAATTGTGTAGATAAGTGAGTCAGGCAATTAAATATATCAAAATAATGAAATAGGGACAGATTATGAAATAAGAAAGCTGAAAGGGTTTTAATTTTTTTTTTAAAGAGGCATTGTGATAAGTGCTGCTTCATTTTAATATACCATAAGTCAGGACTATTGCCATTATTGAGCAACATGAATGTCAGCAAAAAAATCAGATTATATACCAGTGCAGTCTGTGAGTATATTTTGAGTACTGTAACCCAAAGGAAATTATACCAACACAATGAAATGAAAATTAATTTCAATCACTGTCTATATTTTTGGTTGCTTATGCTACAAAAAGGAACAGGCTTGCTACAGATGTGGAAAAGATAGAACTGGGAAAATTGAGGGATACGAAATTGCTAACTACTTTAAAAAACTCCAAAACCACCCCTACTTAAACCATACCAAGGAGAACAGAGATGGATGCAGAGGAGATCCATGACAAAGACATGTGATCTGTTTTGTACTTCCAAGATTTTCAGCTTTTTGAACCAATGCAAAGGACAATAATGATGGTAACACAAGATACTCTTGATACAAAGCAGTTAAAGTAGAAGGAAGCTGACATTAAACACAGCGTACTCCTTAGAAAAGCAATATATGGATATCAAGTTGAGGCATTCCGTAGTTTCTGCACACACAATACCATGGGCCAACTCAAGGAGATGAAAGTCATGTGTTAAAACCATTCCAAGGAGGAGGAAACAGACAAGCTGGAGCTGTCAGAATTCATTAGATACTGGAAAGCAAAGTGTATACCTCCTAACAAAAATCAGGGCAGATCATCCTAATGCCTCCTGTCTGCTAAAGTACTCAGTAAAATCCAATCAATAAAATAAATTTTTTAGAAAAAGTACCTTTCATGCTATCCATTCTCTGACAGTGGGCAACTGAAAGAGGTAAGAATTAATACAAAATCTGATTAATTTTCCGTGTAATATAGTGTTTTCCTCAGCTTTGATTTTACTAACAGCATAAGTAAAGGCCTTAGTAAATAATTAATATTCTGAACAGGCATGGAAATAATATTTTCAGTTAGATGATCATCCAGTACCAAAATAATCTTTAATGTACTCTGCAGTTGTATTGTAAAGGTTGAAGACTATTGAAGTAAATTGAGCAATACTTTGATGCTTAAATTTGTAGACTCTTTTCAGCATCCCATTATTATTTTCAGATCAAAATGACAAGTCAATCAATGTATTCAAAACAAGACTAAAGTCATCTGTCAAGCTGGTTAATTCCAGTATAATGCCATAGTTTATGTTCAGAGCAGTATTATGCAACAGACAATAGCTACTGTAAAGCTGTTTGAGCTTTATTGAGCCAATTTACGACACCTTTGCTGAATACATACAAAAACCTTTTTCATAAATCTCCAGTAAGATTAAGCTAGAGTGACTTTTGCCCAAATATAAGTTTAAAAACAAAAGAAGTCATAGGTTTAGGATATAAGAATTAGAGAGGGAAAACAGAGTTATAAAGTATGAAGCCCGTCAAAACCACCCTGAATTTAAGTGCTGGCTCATGGTACAGTGTCAGACTAAAGAATGGTAGGATTAAAGAGAAACAAAATACTCTTTTCCTTCAGAAGACCCTAAAGCTGATGTACCAGTTATGCAGATTTGTCTAGGCAGTGGACTTGCAAGATGTTAAATGAAAAAATGTCTCCATCCTTTTATTCAACTTCCTTGTAATAGAAAATTTTGTTCAGACATCTTGTGCTTCTCACAGTTTGAAATGGCCAGAGGTGTCATTGCAGAAGTGTAGGAGATCATCAGTACAGTTATCTTTATCCTCTGGTCATACCCAGAAGAATCATATTTATGTAGTAGCCTTGCACAGGTTCTATGCTCTGCTTCAAATTTCTCCCATACCAAATAAATCACACAAAGCATTACTCTGATGTAATTCTTCTCTCTGCTTTTCCACTTTCTTATGAAAACCTCAACAGGATGTCAACATTTTCATATTTAACCCTTTGGAGACCTGTATAAACCTAAGTGCATAAAAAGACTCTATCTTACCTCTTTTTATGATCTGAAAATCTATACAACATTAATATCTAAAGAATATGTCTGGTCTTCCTTCTTTAAAAGACAGTTCATCATCATGCATTGTCTGTGCTTAAATATGTTGTTCTCAAGATGGCATATAAATCATGAGGAAGTAAGCAGCAGAGTCACAACCTCTTAGTCACATCTGCTGATTATAATTCATCCTTATCTCAGCCGCTGGAGCACCCTTGCAATTAGCTGAGTGTGATCCTTCTTTCTGCCAACCAGTCCCTGTCCCAGAAGGGTTTGCTGTCTAAATGATCAAGGCAAAGAGAAGCAGATAAAAATGTGCCTTATGCACAGAATGAATTATCCAATAGTGGCAAAGATAATTCTACTCCATGCTATTTTTCTGGTTTTGCTTGTATGAATCAACTTGATTGTATCAGTATGCCTTATTCAGGAAGAGGGTAGGAGATCAAGCATGAAGGTTGGAGGAGAAGCTGGGGCAAAGAGCCCATGGGCACAAGCGGTGTCATGTTGAGTGTGATTAGTCCAGGAGAAACCCAGGCAACGTCAGCATTGTCACTGCTGATACTGTGCCACATCTCGTTGACTTCTTGCAGTTTCTGCACACACACTAAAAATTTTGACTGCTACAATAATGACGGAAGCTATGGGGTTTGCAGGCTGAATTTATTCACCTCTTCACAAGCCCAGCAGAAAAAAGGTAAATAATTGCTGAAAATTCTAGGCAAGAGCCCACTCTTCTCTCCACGAAAACATCGGCATGTCTGTAGAAGGTCTTTAGGACTCTCCAGTAGGACAGAGTGAGAGATGGCAGTTTGCAGAATCTGTCCCTGGAAAGGAAGTTTGTCCTGCAGTGGTACTGTAGAAGGAGCTTCTCTCATCGTAACACAGTGCAGGGAGCATGTCCCACTCCCAAACCGTGCCAGCCTGATACAATGGGGAGATCTTTCTGAAGAGGACAAGCAAGTAAATTTTTCATAGTGTATTACTTCAGCACAATTTTCAAGAACTACTGGTAATCACAACTGAGACAGCAGTGGCTTAACTCTTCCTATAAAATAAAAAGCGAACAAATGACAAACCAGGTTTGATTCCTCTGCCAAGACACCTTTTTTCATTTTGTAGTAGACTCTTAGGTCATGACTGGACATAAATAGGGCCTTGCTAACAATGAAAAATAGCAAATTCTCTTACGCCACGTAGAGAGAATGGTATTCAAGTGCCTGCTGCTATTTTTCCTTCAGCTTTTATCAGACTGAACATACCGTATCAACAGAATATCGTAGCAGGTAGAAAGAGTACAAAGCAGTTTTGTATAGACCTGCTTTGTGAATCTGGTCCTCTTTTTCCTGTTAAATAAGAGTCCTGATGATTCTGTTTGGCAAGATGATTTTTCTTTTACATTTTAAACTCATTAAATTTAATGAATGTATTAAAGGTCAGAGGCATAAAGGAAGCATTTACCACTACAGCACAAAGTGAGAAAGCTGAAAAATATCAGCTATAATGAATACAGGCAAGAAACCTCTAATAACACTTCATTATTTAAGGCTGTCTCTCTGCAATTTAAACTGTGTATTTTGCTGAAAGTGCAGTTAAGAAAAGTCTAAAACAAGGACACAAGTCACACATTGCAACTAAACATTATTAGAGGAAATATAGAAGAAACAATTCAAATTTCCACAGTAAAAAGTATTACTAGCAAACAGTAAGAGAAATAAGAAAGTGAATTTGAGTACATATTACTGCACAATTGCTTTCTTTTATTGCTTCCTAATCATGACTTCTAACATAATACACAAAAACAAAAAAAAATTAAGTTCAGAATATTAAAATGCCTCATCTTTAAAAAAAAAAAAAAAAAAAAGAGTGAGATAAAATTCTGTAACACATTGAAGGATTTGTTTGAGCTTATGAATAGGACCTAGCATGGTCCTTCACGGCATTTGCATGAAACTTCAATTTTCAGTTTGAATGCCAAGCTGGTTATCCTCTCTGCTGTGCTTTGCTCTTCTGTAGAACTTGAGCTCCACAGGAGAGGAAGTAAACAACTTTTTTGCATAGCACAAGACTAGCTAAAATGTAGAACTCCAGTGATCATCTCCCAGTTAGGATAGCCACCTGATGGCAAACTTTCAGCTTCTCAGTGGGAACATAGCACTAGTACAGTGCTAGTGACAACTGAGCACTGTACTACATGCCGGAAATGCCCATCTTCTGAAGAGACCAACATGAAGAGAAGACAATAAGGAACACAGCTGAAAAAGTTACCTGGGAAACACAGAGATATAAAGCTTTCCTTTTTAACTCTGGGGCAGGCAAGGAAAGAACTTAACAGAAAGGAGGGGAAATTAATGTTTAGGGGAAGAATTTATATGCAGGAAGGGACTTGGGCATGGCTGGTGTCTCCCCTGCTGAGACCCAGATCCCAACCCAGCTCCCAAAGGACTGTGAGGAAAATGGTAACAGGGAAAGAAAAGGATCTCTGCTATCTCACACTGAAATACACACTCTAGCAGATTACTGAATTTCTCCTGAAACTGAAACAATGGGCTTCCACTAGCCACTCTTGTAAAGTCAGACTTTTCCTGGTAAGAGCAAATAAAACAGATCTAATCCTCAGTCTGAGGCCAAATACCTTTTTTTATGCTCCCGATTCTGCTTAGAACCAATTCTTTCATTCTTCCTCACAGACCAGTCAAGGCTTTCCATCTTCATCAACTCCCACTCTTCCAAAATACTTCGTCCCATCATAAAGCAAGTTCAGATATTTTTAAAACATAGCTTCTAACAACAGAACAACTGCGAAGAGCATAATGGCAGGAAATGATGAAGATAAGCCCATGATTTCTGAAACCGCAAGGGTTTAGAAAGGGAACATTTTTCTTTGTTCATTATAATATTTCACGTTTGAAACCACTGAAAGAAGACAGGAGCAAAAATGCCCATCTGAGATACTTAAAAATTATATCTACCCCAAAATAGGACATGCCTATTGCCATCTGAGTGATGCAGTCGTCTCTTTAACTGTAACTGATTGTAATTTAAGCACGTGAAAAGCTCTTAACAAGTTTAAAACCAGCAAATTAAGGAGGTACATAAAAGAGGATTAATACAGCTTCCTGGACAGTGAGTGACTTCAGTCTGAGGCCTCCTCAAACTTGCTAATATCCATATTTTTGATACAACCTTTATACTTCTAAGCCCCTGAACATCTGGACACATATGCTTTTTCTCCCTGTATCACTACATACAACATGAAGTGCTTTTACTGAGAATAAAAGTCTTCCAAGGGGATATGAAAAGACTGAAAAAGAGCTCAGTTAATAAGGCTTTCTTGTTTTAATTAAATTAATAAATTTAATTAAACAAATTAAATTAACTTAAATTTTAAGCATTAATAATTTTATTAATATTAATAATATTAATTTAAAACAAGTTCATTATAATTCTGAACCGTAATACTAACAAGGAAAAGAACAAAACTAAGTTCTAAAAATGAGATACAGCATCAACACTTCTCATGTTCAATGCAACTCTCAGGAACAGAGATTTATCTTACCAAATTTAAAACAGTATTTCCTATTTCCTAAACTATTGTTCCCTTATTGAGGATCAATTTGTTTCCCCTAGGGCTGGCAAACTGCTGACATTTAAGATCTTCAGAAGTTTTCAGAAGAAGAGCCATAAGTCAAAGGATACATGTAATCTCAGTGACTCCTGCCAACAGCTTCAAAATTTGAGAAAGATAAGAAGATGTTCTAGAATACAGAAAAAGGGGGGACAAAAAGCATTCTGGATTTTTGCTCCTCATTTCTGGTATCCAACACAGATCATCTGTTTTCTGTGTAAAATACGGGGATAAGAACTTGGTTTCTTAATACCACAAAATAAATATTTTTGTCCCAGTACTAGAGAATAAGACTTGGACCTCTTAGACATTAGCCAACTAAAACATAGTCTTTATAAACAAGATGTGATTTTTTTCCCATCAAAATTTTAGGATTAAAAATAATATTACCTTTTGTTCAATGAACTGTTTTGAAAATATGCACCGAGAGTATAAAAATAAGACCTTTCTAAGCAACTAATACAGTAAAGAATATTTACTGTACTTTACAGTAAATATTTTTTTATTTAACCCTAATATTTAAAGTTAAATATTAACTTTACTGTACTTATTTACTTTACTTTACAGTAAAGAATATAGAGATAAAAATTAACTGCAGAAAGAAATTAAAAATAAGAAAAGAGAACACACAGAAAGAAGTAATTGTAGATCTTAAATAAGGATGGGTGGAAGGACAGGCTGAGATAGTTATAACACTTTACTGCCTCAGACTTTTACTCAATGAGCCTTGACAAGTACAAAGCTATGAAAAGTATTCTTATGAAGTAAGTTTGAAGAGAAAGAAAATACTTATTTCCACTGCACTTTAAAGAAAATACTGATGACATCACAGGCCTCTGTGAGAAGGTCACCTCACATTTTTGTCACTGTTCCAGAAAAAAAAATTAGCTCCAGATGCTCTTATTCTTTGTTTGTTATAAGAACAAGTATTTCCCAGTAACTTGACTTTAATGATAAATTATGGGAAACCTGAACTGTCTCTTTGTCTCTCTGACGTGGCTAGCTTGGGGGTGAGATTCCGAGCTAGCACAGCAAAATAGCAGATTTTAGACCACACTTTAAAAGCCGGCCAAGCTGTCTGTAATTTCTCTTATCTGGCTGCCGGATCTCTCTAGGGTGAGACAGCGATGCCCACAGAGGGTTTGGTTTGGACCCCCCGGGACCCCAGGAACAAAGGAAGGCGAGAACAGAGACGCTGGAGGAGCTGGAGATGTTTATTCGCTCGTCCCCGGCAGCAGTCTGGCTGGGAACTGCTCGTTTCTCCCGAGTCTCGGGGACTGGGGGGCGGGGCTTACAGCAACAGCCAATGGGGAGGGAGAGAACCCGGGGCCAGCCCAACACCCCTGGCACCGCGGGGGGAAGGGAGAAACCAATACACGTTTGTATAGAGATACCATAAACCGAGGGGAACTGGGGTGAACCAATACACATTTGTATAGAGATATTATAAACCGAGGGGGTTCTCCCAGGCGCAGGTCTGTCCCCCCAAACCCTGGGCTGGCAGGTTTGCCAGGACACCCCAACACTGAACAAATAATTTCCGTGAATTTTTGCCTCCAAGTCATTATATGCAGTACAATAGAAGAATGCCAAAAAAGAGTAAACAGTAAGAAATTACATTAAACATTGAGCAAAAAAATAGAAAAAGAAAATTAAAAAGGAAGAATGAAGGACAGCTATGCTGAAACCCCCTGCCAGCTCCTAGAGCATTCTGTCTTTCTCATTTTGTCTGACTACGAAGTGCAGCCCTCTTCAAAATGCTGTACAGGAATAAATGGAGAATTTGTTTTGGGTTGAATTCACTGGTATCAAACAGATAATTTGGCTCATCTGTCTTCAGAAGGTTTGTATTCAAATCATATTCCCACTGCTGGCTGCCAATCCCACTACAGGTTAGTTTTTTAAGTCAAATAATTAGGCATGCAACATAAAAGATAGATATTACCGTCAGCCCTCTAATACACGGCACTGGTCAAAATGCCTAAAAATAATATTTTAAACATTTTGTTGTCCTCTCTTTCAAGGCTTCAGTATTTGTAGTTGCTAAAGTTCTAATGTAGATCAGCTTACTGCTGCTGCTTGGGCTTTTGAGATGAAAGAGAGCCGATCAAGAGGCAAATGACTTACAACAGAAGCATGGGACTCATCAGTACCTTATAAAATATGAAAATCAATTCTGCACAGTGGGCTTGTCTAGCTAGTCCCAGGCAATACTTTTTTACTCAGAGGAGGAAGCCAGACAAATACACTTAAAGTTGAATATTTAGGAGGAGATTCCCAGTAAGTAGTCTCTAAAACACAAGAGGATCTAACAGTCCACAAAGAAACATCACTTTCTGGTGTTGAAACGGTGTGTGCAGAAATCACAAGGAGAAGCTGAACATTTAATTAAAGCAGGAATGTCTGTGTGAAGAAAGCGAGAAAAGTGGCAGCAGGAATGAGGAAATTAAAGCACGCCCCTCTTTTTCATTCACAGCTTTCAGTGCTTAATGAATCCAATAAACACTTTAGATAATGAGCCACTGTTGACTAAATCAGCAGGCTTTCTAGCTTGTGTTGGAGATCAGGAGACCTCATTCTTCTTGTTTAGTAACAGAAATCTAAGGCACAGCAGGATTTTGGACTAGGTCCTTCTTATTGCAGGCTAGTTGTAATAAAGTGGTTCCTCCACAGCATAGTCTAACCCCCACTATTCCAGATTCTGTGTATTCTCTAAATAAATTAGCTAAGGACATTAATATTATTAATCAGTTTCACAGAGGATTTACAGCAGGGAAATTAAGGAACATGTCAAAGGCCAAGTGGAAAAATCAATGATTTATCCTAAATATGTTGAATCAGGGTCCTCTAATATGAACTCTTTTTTTTTGTCTTTATGTTGGTAGGGGCTCTGCTGCAACTAGATTGTTCATTTTGCTCCATACAGAGCAAATTAAGATTTAATTCCAGGGCTGCAGACAGAAAGAAAAAAAAAGTTTTCTTCTCCAAAAAGAGGGATCACAATTATACTCATTGTGATCTGCTGTCCTGAACTAACTCCTGGCAATATTCTGACTCTTTTTGGCACAGAGACAAGAATAATCAACAATGAAAGATGTTATAGAAGTAAACAGAATTGTGTTTCCTACGATTGCACCCCTACTTGCACTGCTCCTACACTGTTATATATGCATGTGTTCTCTGTGAATTCCCAAAGGAGTAAGCAGGGTATTTTTGGAAGTTAATAAAAGAATTATGTTTCTCTTACAAACAGCCTGCCTCTTGAGTGCTTGCATCATATGCACATAAATCATGCACCTCTGTTAATTTAGATTTATAGTCAACATGATAGTAGCCACCCTTCCAAATAGCCATAGGCACTCACATACTATGAGCAATCTGTAGTGTTACAATAGTAACAACAAAATAAGAAAAGCCTGCATTATTTAAATGCATTTTTCATTAAGAAAAATGAACATTCAACACTGTTTAGAACTCCAAGCACAGGAATATTAAGTATTTAACCTCTTCTCCTTTAAAACAGAGATCTTCATGTAAAATGGCTCAGGTGTGTGGGAAAGGCAGAGTGGCTCAAGTAGATTATTTGAAATGCTGTGGATTAAAAGTGAGACCCTGAACTCTAACTGCAAAACAAGAAAGGGCCTAGACTGATCATATCCTGAGGATGAAACCCTATCTTTGGAAATCAGCCTCTGTGGCTTTATCACTCATAACTGTAAAGAGTATCAAAGAATCACCCACGGCAGTGATATAACTAGTGAGCCAGTCTTCAAAACTATAGCTAAAATGCAAATTTCGAGTAAAATGAGTGTGGTATTCCTTCCATATACATGTCAAAAGATGTGAGTTTAGCTGAAGTAACTTCTAATTATTTAAGAGTAACTCAGATTTCTTGAGAGAACTGTGTTTGAATAGTCTGTGAGCAGAAACTTTTACAGTGCAAAAAGACAAGCCTTGTCTGGAAATCCTCAGGAATAAAATAATAAAATAAAATATAAAAAATTATATTCCAAATTATTTTATTATTTCGTACAAAATATATTGCTTCTAGCTGTCTCATAATGTCCCTAAATGGGACATCTGACTGTACAATGGCAGCTACCATATCTCTTCCTCAGACTGCATTTGCCCTGCTCTGCTTCAGGAAAAGATAACTTTCCACCTTGAAGCCTCCCCAGCCACCTAACTTATATTCCCACCATCATATATGGGCCATTCATTCACTGGCTTTCAAGGTGTCAGAACACTTCTTTTCTAGCATTTTTGCATTCTGACCTATGCGATTCTGACCTATGTGTTTATTCCTCAAAGCTGTGAGTGCATCTCCTGGAGACGTGTTCAGTCTTGCTTTCAGCTAAACCAAGTCTGTCTTAATTGAATCAACAGAATTAGTTAGGCAGGCATACTTGGGAACACGTGCTGATATCCTGGTATGCTGCACCACAGGAATGCTGCTAGAGAGGCAGCTCAGGGGAGCATAGCTTGTGTCTTTAGAATCACAGAATAGAATTATAGAGTAGAATCATAAAATCATTAAGGTTGGAAAAGACCTCCAAGATGGAGTCCTCCTCATGGAGTCCAACCTCTGACCACCATGCCAAGTAAACTATAGCACTAGGTGCTACATCCAGTCATTTCCTGAAGACTTCCAGTGATGCCACCACGTCCCCGGGTAGCCCATTCCAATGTTTAACCACTCTTTCAGTAACAAAATTCTGTCCAACTTGAACCTCCCCTGGCCCAGCTTGGTGTTGTGTTCTCTTGACCTGTTGGTGACTGCCTGGAAGAAGAGGCCGAGCCCTGTCTTGCCACAACCTCCTTTCAGGCAGCTGTAGAGAGGGATAAGGTCCCTGGGCCTCCTCTTTTCCAGACTAAACACCCCCAGCTCCCTCATCTGCTCCTCACAGGACTTGTGCTCCAGACCCTTCCCCAGCCCTGTTGCCCTTCTCTGGACCCACTACAGCCCCTCCACGTCTTTCTTGCAGTGAGGGGCCCAAGAACTGAACACAGCACTCAAGGTGTGCCCTCACCAGTGCTGAGCACAGGGGGACAATCACTGCCCTGGTCCTGCTGGCCACACCATTGCTGATACAGGCCGGGATGCCATCGGCCTTCTTGGCCCCCTGGGCACACACTGGCTCATGCTCAGCCAGCTCTTGACCAGCACCCCCAGATCCTTTTCCACCAGGCGGATTTCCAGCCACTCTTCCCCAAGCCTGTAGCACTGCATGGGGAGAGCAGGCACAAGGGCAGGCAGTGCCAGTGGCACCCTACAGCTGCCTTCCCCTGACCAAGCACAGACCACGTGTGCCTCCTTGCTGCCTCCGTTTCAGCAGCCTCATAATTCAGCACAGCCCTTTGGGCAGTTGCAAAAAGGACAGAAAAGGCTTCTGGCTCCTGAACGCGGCTCACTTGTTTTCTGTTATTCAAGTTACTACCCCTGAATAGCTGCCCCTATGAACACAAGTCACCTTCAGCTTAAATCCTGCTGGTTTACAGAAACCTTCTTTAAACTTTATTTTTGGTTATCTTAAAATGTTTGGTTCATGGTGAATGAAGGATATCTCCATATTTGCACTCTGTTAACATCAGGGACTCTAACACAGCACCTATAATTTCTGAATGTTTAACATTACCACAAAAAGAAGGCAGAGGAACATTGTACTGGAAAGAGATGATCCTGAAAAACCTTACTGTGTTTCATGTAACCTTCGACTGTTTAAACAGCTCTCCAACATTTCTCCATAAAATGAGGAGCTGTGTTCAACATAATGACCATGAAAGAAATCTTGTCCCGAAGAGGAGCTCATGCTTATCCAACTGAAGGCTTCTCTTAGGGCTGATATATGAGGTTGATGTTTGATGAGTCAAGCTGTAGCCTTGGCACAGCCTTTTGCTGATTCTTAAACTCAGCTTTTCTACTCCAATAGAAATATAGAAACAGCATTATCCTGAACATTTGGTTTGTGGAACACTCATTCAGGCTCTCTGAAATGATTGTCCTCTCAACTTGTTTGCTTTGCCATTTCCTCCTTTTCTTTATTTATCACAGATTTACTTATTTAAACTGTTCATTGGAACCACTAATACGCACGACACTCCTACTCTATCACATTGCTATTTTTGTTAAATTCATAATTCTTCTGCCTGTGTTATTTATTTAGGACTTTTAAACTCTCTTTTAAATCATGGACTGTCCAAAAAATGGCTCGTATACCCAGCTTGCTAAGGATTTCCCATCCTTTACTCAGCTGGATGATTTAACTCTCACTTGCAGATTTAACTGCTTTCTTTCTGTTAAAAGGTGTGTTTCCTTCAGGATTGTGAAAATTACTGTACAGACTCGTTATCTGAAGAAAAAAAAATTGAAATCACAGATTTTAGGAAGAACCGCAACAAAGGAAGAGTGATAGGGGTACCAGACAGTTCCTTTTCTGTTCCAAATAATTTTTAACTGTTATTACAGCCACTATTTTATTCCCTTTACTTTAAAGAGAAAATGGGTGCGAATAAAACCCACAATAAGACATTTCTGGTGTCTGGTATCAGTCATTTCCCTTCTGTGGGTAAACATGGCACCACTAAAACTGCCTAGCCTGTTGTCCCAACAAAACCAATCTGCTACTCTCCTTTGTTAATAGCTTGTCACCAGCTGCCTCTTATAGGCCAAATACAAAACAGGTCCCCAGCCATCCATGCTGTTAGTGAAAATAATATTTGCACTTACAAGTAGTAATTTATCTGGTGGTCACGTGCAATTGCCTCATTTTTCCTGTGCACAACTGGCCTTGTACATGTAAATAAGAACAAGAGCAATGTTGACAACGTAAAATCAGAAAAAATTCTGAAGAATGCTCACTCATAGTTCAAATTCTTTCCTCCAGAGATGCAACCCCACGTGGCCTAAAATCACTGTCAGAGCCTCTGTCAGGAAGAAAGGAGATATCTCCATCCTCCCAAGGCTAGTATTCACAATAAAAGTATGGAGGTATTTAGTAAGCACCGTAGTGAATGAACCAATTCTCCTCTTTAAAGTAGCTTTATTCTCCTTAATTCTTCAATAACAAAGCCATCATAATGTACTGCATTTCCTTGGAAGAAAAGAATACAGAAATTCAGAATTCTTAATCCTCCCCATTTCTCAGCCTTACAATAAGAAAGCAGTGCAGAATAACAAGATATATGCTGGATAGCTGCTGCTGCAAACCCTTGACACTCTAGAAGGGAATTCAGTGTCCGACTTATGTAAAGAAAGAAAAACTGAACTATGGATTGAAAGAGAAGAAGTATGCATATTTCTCATTCAGGCCCTGAAAATCTCAGGTCTAGGATTAAAGGTCATATCTGAGATACAAAAAGCTCTTGATGCTACTGGTAGTTCACAGGTGCTTAGAGGCATCCTAGACACATGGAGGAATGAAACCAACACTCAAGATGCCTCTCCAACCCCAGGTACATGCCCAAAGGTGTCTGAGACCTGTGAGCAGGCAGCTGAAGTCCATGCTTAGGAATGGAAACTTCAAATACCAGTGGGATACAGGCTGCTGTGGTTGCTCCCTAACTGGTTTTCAAGAGGGTAAGTTGTTAGTGGGTGTCATCCAAGTGACTTTGAAAATGCAGCTCTAGGACCTCCGGAGTATCCAGGCATCAAACTCCTTCAAACTTCACACAGACCCCTGATTCCTTATTCCTATTTTCATGCTGCTGCAGTAGACCTTGAAGGGACTGGGGTAAGGATGAACTGAAAATTGATACCCAGATTGAGGTATGCTATTGGAAACCTACAAAAGAGGAAATATATGTAGAGGGGAAAGACGGGTTGGGCATTTTTCCTCTGAAGGATGGAGTACTCTGGGTACTTGCACCCAATGTACTGTTCACAGGGAAGTCAACAAAGGCTATATCCAAGTGTATGACTCACCACAGATCAGAGTAGAAATAATATAAGAAAAAAACCACAAAAACCTAATGTAATATGAAAATAAGATTTTCTTTCAGTACAATACCAATATTTACCTGAGGCAGAAATGATTAGAGTAAGCAATTATCAACATCCTTTAACACAAAATAGATACAAAAGAAATGTCAATACAACACTGATTTTACTCTCTTCAAGAAGAACTTGATGTTATATTGGAGAAGGATATTCTCCATCAAGTAGAACTTGCTACTATTTATAGTATTGCAGTTTTACATTTCATTTTGATCACAAACACCTTTCCCAGGCACTGCTGGAGGCTAAGAAAGGACTCAAAGGAAATTTCTGAAGCTGATCCTCTGCAGGCTGTCAGTGCACACTGTAGTGTTTTGAAAAGTGCATGCGTGAGCACAAATGGACATGTGGTTATCGGTGTGAATATCATTCCTTGCAATGCCTCTCTCTTCTTCCAAAGCTATCTGACAAAGGACAGGCACTCTTAATAATAACTTTTGTTGCCAACATTATTTTACACCTCTTCTATTTCAGAGCATGCACAATGTGTTGCTGTTATGCTGCTTGATGGATTTCAGAATGGTTCCACTTTGGAAAAGAGAAAAAAGAAACAAAACCACTTTACTACTTTCACTTGACTGCCAGAGGATATTTTGAGACATTTTGTAACCAGATAGTCTAGGAGGTTTCAATGAGGGCAAGAAAGAAAATAGATCGTCAATGAAATGTAAGGTTTGAAATATCATTCAGGGTACTTCACACATCAACTGAGCTCCTACACATGGGTGACTGAAAAAGTCATTAAAAATGAGCCTCAACTGCCATATGAAGTCGATATTTTTTTTTCTATCCATATGTTTTTGAAGATAATAACAGGATTTTCACTGTGGTTTCAATTCTCTCCAGCTGGGTAATTTCTGTGACACACTTTCAAGGCACCCACCAGCTAAATAGCTATAACTTCTAGGTTTTACTGCATCCATCACAGTTCATGTGCTAGGGCTGGAGAAAAATATTTTCATTTGACAAATTAGGCACTGCCTCCTCAAAACAATCTAATATTTATAGACATTCTGACAGACTAATGAATAGATAGAGACATTTGCATAGAAGGACAAGTACTAGTTTCTAGATGAAAGAACAGAGCGATGTGATAAAATGTTAAAGACAGACAAATATGTCATGTAGGTTCTGGTTATACCATCTGACTGTCAGGAGAAAAAGCAGTAACTTGCTAGCCACACCTCAAGCAGACAATTCAGCAATCAAAAAGGCTTTGAACATTTCACCACAGCTTGAAGAATTTGGATTTTTGGACTCTGTTGGTACTAGTTATATTTCATTGCTATTGGAATGGTACCTTTGAAATGATCTCTGAAAACCATCTGCAAATATCCAAGGAATGTAGCATCCCTGGATGAGGGCAATACATTTTAAACAGTAGCAAAGAAGGGTATCTAACATCTTATCATTGCTATATTATTACATAGAAGAAATCTGACCTTATTTTTTATTCAGCAGGCTCATTATTCCACCCCACATCACACACATTTTTACTGTCATCATCAACAGGAAACTGGTATAATGGAAACTGTAGGAAGAGATAATTTAGTTTAAAAAAATCCATCATCTAATCAGTAGTAAATAAATAATGGAATATTTAAAAGTCTGGCAAGGTACTGTGAGAACTAAGGCATCAGTATGTTTATGTGGGGTGAGTTAGAACAACCTTTTTACTAATAGATCTTTTTATGAGCTCTAACAAAATACAACAAAGTGAAAATAACTTCATAGAGAATATGTCTGTAAGATGCCTTGGGGACCCTGGCTGTGAATAAAGATAGGAGGTATGTAGAAACAGCAGCTTAGGTATTTGGTCTGTAGGGATCCCAAAGGGCTTTGATTAGCACCACAAATAGGAGGTTCTGTCACAGATGTTATTAAGCTGTTTGAGAATCTTAAGGAACCTTGTTTATCAAAGAGAAATCACAGCTTTATAGATATGACTAGGCTGTCTTTGGAGAAAGATAAAAATACAACATGAAAGAGTCTTTGAAGACTATTCTGCAACCCTTACTTGCACTAAGTTGCACTTAGCCTTTCAAGGAGGTCACAGTGGAACAAACTTAATGTTAGAACATTACAGTTGCAGAAATATGCTTAATAACACAACAAAGTAGAACAGGGGCTTCCCCCTTGGCTTAGGGCAACCATTTGGAGTTGCCAACAAAGTTGAGAGAATGAACTAGGAGGCTAGCTGGCCAGGTAATGCACTGAGCCATTACTCCTTCTCCTTAATCTCTGATAGGGGACAAAACACTAGGCTAAAGCCAGTGCTTAGTTCTCAGCATGTAAGTCAGGAGTTCCGAAGGAGAGGGCCATAGTATTCCCTCAGAAGTGTAGCATTTCTTAAACACTTTGCCAACCGTAGGGGGCTGTGGAGGTACAGATGAAGAGCATCTCAGCAGTGACTGGGTTTGACGAGGTAATTCACCCTTACAGCTTCAGTGGAAGGGAGATATATCTGGCCCAGTCAGGTCTCAGAGTAGAGCAGCACTTTAACGCAGTCTCTAGAGCAGACTTGCACTTCCAAGAATAGAAAGCAATTCTGTCTTTATGGCAAGATAGGGTATTGCTCATATAACACATAGAATCACAAGAAAATAATACAGCAATTATTTGCTATAAATTACCAGGACAGATGCTGCACAGACAATGCCTTCCCCATGAATATCTTAGGCCAGAAGAGCACGGGACCTCCCTAGGAGAGAAGTGGGAGCTAGCACCAGACTGCCCTTCCACAAGAGTATGGAGCAAGTGTTATACTTAGGGACTGACCTCTGCTTGCAACATGCATTTGAGTGGAAATCATCCTGCACACTTGTTTTTAGACTATCCCAGAGACTCAGTGTCTCTGGACTTCCCTTTAGTGAAGCCCTCACTTTCCTGTACTGCTGAAGAGTTTTTCTGGTCCTTATCAGGGGCTCACCACATGAACAGCCCCAGCACAACTTCTGAGTTACTGACATAATTAACTCTCTTTCTTATTCTTTTCCCCATAGTGAACAGAAAATAGTACAAACATCTCTTCAATTACTAGCTTACTAATACCCGCTCCTACATTGTCTGTCTAGCTATTTTACCTATACTTTATCTTCTCTTCCTGGTTAATCTCTTATCTGCCTAAAATGCCCCTGAGACCTTCTCCCTCTCAAGCACAGGCTCTGTCGCTGGAACTTTTGTAATTAGACCTTAACTCAGATTGAATTTATGGTTGAATATTCTTGAGCAGCTCAGACATCCATAGATCATCGAGGTGCATTACTGGCTTTCACTTCCAGAGGCTCTTCAGTAGAATTACCTTCTGAATTGGATTTCCAGGAAAAGCGAAGCTGGAGATGAGCACCTCTGAGATGCCAGCAATTTAAAATACCAGCAAAAGAGAAGAGCAGAAAAAGAAGGTTTTTGATTTTTCCAACTTTGCTGCTGTTGATGTAACTTCGTAGCAAAGCAGAATTTAGATCCATGTGTAAATATTACACTGAATAGGTTATGGGAGTCACTGTGGCTGCAGGTCTGAAGAGGAGGCAGGGCATCATTCTGGACATAGTTCCTTCCCACTGGTATAGATATTCATTGCAAAGACACTACAGACATATTAAAGCAGAGCATGACACTAGGTTACGGGTGACAAGGGTTTTGGCTTCAGCACGGAGGACTCCTTTCAAATTCAAGAACTGAAAACTCGTCCAAATATGGCCTTCCAGCTTTTATTTAATTACTGCTCTACATTTTGAAAATCCGTATCTCTACTCTCCTATTCCAAATAATTTAATTGTTTTCAGCTTGCTACTTATTTTAGTTTTATTACATCCTTCAAGACTGGTAAAGCGATCAGAAGTCCAAGCAAGAAAAAGGTCATGGATACAATTAGCCTTGCTCTTCTGTGGAAGAAAGAGCTGGCCTTGCTCCAGAAAAAAACTCCACATTTACTTCACCTTCTTTGCTACACAACCAGCAAAATACCATAAGTGTAGGGCCTATGGTAAGCTGTGGTGCTGGTAGGGCTGACATGGGGGCAAGCCTCTCACCCTTCCCCTCAAAACCTCTTTAGCTCCCAGACTGTCAAATTGCAGGACTGCCTTTATCAGCCTAAACTATTGCCTGTCCGAAGCTACTCTTCCATCCCTGTCAGTTGTACTCAATCCTCCGCTGATGTGAAGGGTATGAACAGATCTGGAACCTAACTGGATAAGAAGTGAGTTGTATTTTCTTTCTCTGTATACTTGAGGATTTTTGCATCTGCTTTTTGGCCTTCATCTTCTCCTGAAACCCAGAGGAAAAAAAAAAATAAAACAGTAGAATAGCAAGTACAATGGAAGTCTAAATCACTTGACTTGAAATTTGACACATATTAATGTCTTGACAGAAGTTTCACACAGCACTACAACTCAGGATATAGAAATAAATATCACATACCCACAAGCAGGTTTTGAATGCCTGCCAAAATATTGGTTATCTTGCAGATTCAAAAACTTCTGGGAGCAATCCTGCGAATGCTGGCTGAGGTCAGTATCTCAGCACACAGAGGGCAGTTTGTAACTCAGCCAAGAACCAGCACTACAGGACTGGAGAGAGTTTTTAATTACTCTCTATAGGCTCCCCTTTGAATCCTGAGAGCTGTTTGGCTGCAGTCTTAAAGCACCCCTGGTCAGGCAGGGCCTTTTGGGTCTGCCTGAGCCTTATTTTTGATTTGGGTCTTCTCTATTTCTGGTGATGTGGGCACAACCCACATACAGGGTGTTTCTTGCGGGCACGAGGTAAGCCTCTATGCACTTGCCTTCCTCTCCCATGGGTGGAGCAACATCTTCTTGAAGAAAAAGGCAGCAGATCAAGGTGGGATGACCTTGGGATCACCCTCTCTGTCACCCCACACTGGGTCCTTAAGGAATTGTCATCTTTCCTTAGGCCTATAGGTAGTGTCTCCTGGATCACTGTCTTTGTGATCATGGCAGCATTCCGGGGGCAAAACCTAGCTTCTGTGCATGTGGCTTAGCATCCAAAAGTTACACCCTTTCATCAAAATCTCCAAATTTTCAAGAAAATTGGTCAACTAAGTAGCACCAAGTGAATCTGTTTCTCTAGCACAGGGTGAACACATGGTTGTTACAATGCCAAGATGATCACCTCATATTCCATCTCAAACACAATGGGTTTGAGACCAATATCCAGTGCTGTGTTCTGATTATAAACACACAGGCAACAACTAACCTACTAAGTAGCCTTTCTATAGCTTTAATTTAATATCTAACATATAAGGTTGAGCTTGTGAACATGCTGTGCTCGGGAGGAACCACAAGTGCAAAAGCCTGCGGGGCTGTATCATCAGCTGCTATTCCAATATTGCTGCTGACCCTAAGGAATTCATGGTCTTTGACAACACAAAATACATACAAGCTATAAGCTCCGAGAAGGAATCTGCTTCTTTATTTCTATAAAAATCTCCAGCAAGTCTGCATGTGTTAAAAAAAAAAAAAAAAAAAAAAAAAAAAAAAAAAAAAAAAAACAACCAAAAACCAACAAAACAAAATGCAAATACTTTAAGAGGTTACATACACATCTTTGGAAGTAGCTGGAAAAAAGCAAGAAAATATCTACTTTGGCTTTTATGTTCAAAATGCAAGTATCCCTCAAATCACTCTCTTCTGTTTCTGCATAAAACTTTGTTTGAATAAAGACTGGTTAACTAGTCCTGGTGATTAATGCCAAGATCTGCCATTATCACACATCTAGAGAACTTCAGAACTAAATGAACTATCATTCTGGAGTAAATACTCCCATTTCTCACATGTACATGGTACCCAATCCTGTCTTCATGGGGAGCTGACAGATCCCAAGGATATTTTACAAAACTTTAATAAATTCTGAAGAAAACAAGATTGCAAAGTGTTCATTCTCCACTATAAAATAACACAGTCTTAAGCAAAGATGAGACAGGCATCTCACCATTATTTGTTTCCCTTAAGCAAACTTCAGTATTTTTTAATAAATTAATTGTTAATTAAGTATTAAGATCACTGTCTTTCATGAGGCACCTCAGCTGCTAGCAGATATGTTCCTAAATCTAGATGTATTTGGTGAACTGACCTGTTTATTGTAAACTTTTCCCTAATTTTTGTGTATATTGCATTAATTCCTACCACTTAGGACTTCTGTTGCTCTGTGGCTTAAAGGAAGTGCGCTGGAAACTCATGAGATTTTGTAAGTTCCTGCTGAATTTCAAGCTGGCAAGAAGAACAAAATGATCCATTATGAGCAGTATATAAAATATAAATTACATATGTAAATATCAGTCCATAAAGATAGAAACAACACACACATTTATGGAGATATGCTGATGACAGTTATTAATGATAACAGCCAGTTGACACTCAGTCTCACTGCCTTCTATGGACTCATAAGAATTTGAAAAGAGCAAGGCAGACTGAAACAAACTGTGGATATTTTAGCATTTAAAATAATTATCAAAAACCCCAAATAAGTTTCATTGTCTGTCTGGATTCAATGTTTGGAATTTCTCGGTTCACTTTCCAGGTTGTGTGCTTGCTTTCAACCCCTATAGCAGCCAAAGCAATGTGACAGATGGAACTGGTGGTGACAAAAGTACGGATTCACAGGCAATCTGTTGGAAATGAGATGTTTCAAGAGAAAGTCAGACCATCATTATTGCAGAAAGCAGGTGACCAAAAAAAAAAGGGTTCATGACAGGGCTGTAAACAGGAAATTTGGTGAGGTAAAAGAGGTAAATACACAGGTTTCTTTCATAGGAACACAAGAGAACAACTTCCACATTCTTTTCTTGATGCTATTAAATGCATTTAAGGTAGCTGTACAGATAATTAGTAAGAATCCAAACCAGAATGCAGAGAGCTCAGCCAAGCTGACTGCACGCAGACTCTGGGTAGCTTGCATAGAGCTGCTGGTGGAAAACAAAAGTCAGAGTAAGGCAAACGTGGCTCTGTTTTAGCATGAAGGTTGCAAAAATTGAAAACACAAAACTCCTGCCTCTTGCTAGCTCTCTGCTACTCTTAAAAAATAATTTTAAAGTACTCTAATAGTTCCCTTTTATTTCTAAAGATGAAAAGTCACTTTTCTTATATATGGAAACACCAGCAGAGACAGCAGAAACTTGATGCCCACTGCTGACTCCCTGATATGTACCATGCCTTCAACAGGTGATGGCAGACAAATATTGGATGACAATAACTTCCAATTCCTAAATATTTTTCATTCCTCAGAATGATATACTGTTGCGTGCTTATATTCCACAGTGGCCCCAGACAAATACACACTGTTTGTTTTTCAACTACTTTCAAATCCCATGCACTCCAGCTAACAGCATTGACAGCCCAGTGGACTTAGCCAAGAGTACTGAATTTGCAAAATAAAAATTTATTTGTTTTCCTTTTTTTCCCCTTTTCTCTCACTCCCTTTTTTTCCACCCCCTTCCTCAGGAGGCAGATATGAGAGCCTGCATTTTTAAATTCTAAATGAAGAACTCAATTTTCACACTGAAACCATTTTTCTTGCTGAGGTTTTGTATTCACTTCAGTACCTGCGCTGAGTATAAAATAGAAGATCAAAGTGGAAGAATCAGTAGAGTACAGCAGTAACTCTGAGTTCAGCTCACAGGGATAGAGCTACAAGACTCTGACCAACCCACCCATAAAAGCAGAGTTTTTCTGCCCTATGACCATGACATTACAGTGAAACATTTTAACAGACCCCTGAGAATAACTCAGATATGCGACTCTGTCAGAGTGCACTGATGGGAGCCAAAACATACATTGGAAATCATGTATGGTCACACTCTCCTGCCTTGAACAGGTCACATAGAGATTTGCTTTCCAAAAATATGAGAATATACTTCTCCAAACCAACAAGAAATAGAAAATTGAAACAGAAAATAAAGTGTGAAGTAAGATAATTTTGTGCTTTCTCTTGACCCAAGGCAAGATCAGCTGCACCTATGTCACCTTGACTGGTAGAATGGAGTCAGGAATTCTAGACAGATTTGTAAGAAGTATTTCATAAGAATAATGGAAATAATAGGGAATATTGGGTGCATAATTACTCTTAAGAATGAGAATAATTGTGTGGGTGCACCACTATTTTCTCACCTGAAAAGTAAAAAAATCACACAATTTCTCATTAAGTGTATCCAGCATCAAAAATGTAAGGATTACCAATGCTTGTTTCCTGATTAATTAAAGAACAGTGTTTCATTTGTTATCGATTATTTTTACCTTATTTTGGACAAACCAAGAAGCTGAAGCCTCTCTAATCTCCCACAATATGATTTGTCTGGAGGAAAAGCATACTTGCAGCTTGTTGCCTCCCCACTGTTGCTGGCATATCTTGCATAGCTGAACAATGGGCAGAAGAAAGGATGAGAGGCAAATGCTGCATCTGTCCCTGGGGCACAGTTTAGTGAAGCAGTGAAGCCTCCAATTCCCTGGCCTTAGCAATATTCTCGGTACAAGTGGCATCATTCCCTCTCAAGTTTTGTGCCTAACTGCACTTAGATGAATCATCTCTCACAGGATCATCCTTTGACTCCCTGGTCAGGTGTTACACTGGTTCCCTATGAGGCAGCATTGAAGGACTCCTGGGATCAAAGGGAGGAGAGAGGAAGAAGAGAGCAACATCTACACTTTTTCTCTCTTTTCTTTCTCTCCAATTTTTTATCCCGGTTTACTTTCTTGTGCTCACAGTGCCCTTCATTTCACTTCCCAGATGGATATTTCCCTTCACCACTGCCTGACATGAATTCAGTCTGTTGGCCTCCAAAGTAGAAACAAAATTAACTGCTCAAAATTCTAAGGATTACCTTGGAGCTCCTGGGACAGTGAAAAATATCCTTTTCCAAAGCAGTGCTTTCAGTGAGACCCTCAGCCCTCCGCCAGGAATAGCAAATGCCTTAAAGTCTGGATACAGGGTTCACTGTCAGAGGTAATTAAATCTGAGTCTCAGCTAAATTCTCTCCATGGATCTGGAAATGAATAAATGTAGCATCAAAATGAAGTATTAGTTGTGCCTGCTCACACTTTGTGCCTCTTCTGTAAAGTAGTAGAAAGAGCCTGCCCCATTCCATGCACTTTCATAGGACACAAGTAAGAATACAACATTAACTTTGACAAAAAGGCACAAATTACAGGGGGCCTTCAGGTCTTTCTAATGTTGAAGTTACTGATAAATGCTACATCCATATGCAAAATGCATACAAGTCCCCTGCACTGAGCCTGAAGACCTGACTAAACCCAGACTACTAAGTGGCTCCTCTCTACTGTGCTGCTACAACAGACAAGGGGTGGAGGGAAAGGAGGTTTGGAGAACTCCTCTTCTGGCCTGAAAAACCTAATTAAGACCCTAATACACATGATCTTATTTGCTACGAATTATTTCTTGTGAGCTGTGCCAAGTGTACTGTATGCTTGCTTTCTTTTATAGCAGCAGTGCTGCTGTACTAAAGGAAGTGATGGAAATTTTGTGCTACAAAATGAAGGAGTTGGTTTAACACTGATTTCTTTTCTTCACCATTTCAAAAGTTGAGGGTTTTGGTTCCTAGAGAAACTTGGAGAAGGAAAATAACACCTAGCTTATTAGAAAAAAAATTTTTAAATCATCCATTTGGATTTTGTTTTAATCAAATTAGGCCAGTATATAGACCTTTTAATACATGACTGAAATTTTGCCATCTTTTTTTCATTAAGTTTCTCCTCGGTGTCTCTACACAGTTATACAGAGTAGAAGCACCATTCAATGAATTTTACATCCTTTTAGGAATGCAAAGCATGTAAACGAATTACATGCTCAGATTTTATTTTTTTTTAAACATAATTTTGGGGCGTGAGTGTCTTCAGGATAAAATTCATCTCTAAGCAGATCCTAAGGGAAACCATAGATAGAACTTTAATGGGGTGTCTATATTTAGCTGGCGCTGTAATATGTTCATGTGGCAACCAGCTTTATCATTATTCACAGAGTCACACGTGTATCTCTGTGAATCCAGCTCACCAAGGATTAAAATTTAACAGTAAATCATTATTCTCGTACTTCAGTCCATGCCTTCAGCTGCAGTGGTCACCCAGGTCAGAACTGTGTGCAGCACTGTGAGACAGGGGCAGCTCACCAGCCTCGCACGAATTACAGAATGAGAAGCACAGCAGGTAATGGAGCCTGGTGCCAAGATTCCTGTGCTGGTGCCAGCGGGGCTCCTTCCAGGTGTGGAATAGGTAAGGCAAGTACACCACTCTGGGGAGTTGTGCTAGCCTGCGTTCATGGCGTCACACAGCGCCACATGGACACCGCTCACCGCTCGGAGGCAGCTTGGGGATTTCTATCACGGTGCTGCCCTGCTTCATGGAGTCACGACCGTGTCACCTGAAACTTGGCCATTTAAATGCGAAAAGCAAAAGAAAGGGAATTAAAAATATCAACACCAACTCCTGACACAAACAGATGTTTCTAGTTAGAAGTGTATGCATTTGTAAATTGCTATTCTCTTTTGGAGAAAAAGCATAAATATGTTATCATTCGCCTTAGTTTTAAGTGGGTTTTCTGGAGAGGTTTTGAATTCATATGTTAATAAGTGCTGCTCTGATATTTACACTCACAACAGAACAGACTTATCAGTTCTGTCAGACATGATTTAGTTATGAATTACTGGACTCCACACTGGTTATTTACAGTTGCAGCCTGAAGAAGGTGACCTTTCCCTTCCCTGGGAAATGCTCTGTTCCTGTGAGAAGTGCAGGAAGAGCTGCACTCCTTATCAAATCTAACCGCACATATGGACAAAAGAATCACCCACAGAAAATAATTTGTCACCTTCTGCACGTTTTTGACTCAAAGTGTGCCAGAACTCGGTAAAGACATACAATAAATATGTATTTCCCCCAGGTTTTAGACATAATTAATCTATACTTTCAATTAAAATCAAATTAATACCTTACTTTCAGTATTCCTTATGTTTCCCCATAGATAGACTTAAAGCTGCAGAATCACCTGTGTTTTCCATTCATTAAAATTGCCTTTCTCCCAGAGAGGTAGAATTTGTCCCCATCTGAGAGTGTAGGCATCCAGCATAGTCTAATCATCAAGTTGCTTTACTCCCTCTGTAGTCAAATGCCAGTCATGGAGCCAAGCCCTTCAGAAGACAAACCATCTCAGCTGCGCACCTTGGAACAGGGTGACTTGCCTTGGGGAGGATGCAGGATGACTGCTTAAAACCAACTGTTTAAACTCAGGAAAGATCAACATCAACAATATCCAATATACCGTGACTGCAAGAGAAATGAAGCAACAATGAGACAAATGTGACCCAGAGGTAAAAGTGAAGTCAGGTATTAAAAAAATTCCAAATATTCCTGCATCTAAGTTATTTTCAGTGACTATTGATTTCTGATGCCAAATGTAAAGGGGGGAAAACATTAACTAGGCTTTCCAGGATTAAACCCCACAGCAGATTTATGCAGTATAAGGTTCATCCTGTGGGGCACTCAAAAGCTACGTTGCTCAGAAAAAAATGATACTGGTCACCAAAAAATGCACCAAAGTAGTATCTTGGCAACCATGATGGCAAGAAGATAGTAGCATCAGACCCGCTTTGGCACCTGCTCAGGTGTGGAGCATGCTTACTATCATGACAGAGAAAAATCCACAAGTATGACAGGGCCCTTGACCACACTTGCAGGTTTGCAGTTCGTTTGCAATCGCTGTTTGTTTTCCTTTCAGTAAATTAGCTTCTCACCAGTTTCCTGGCAGACAATCAAATCACTGTGTATATGATGCTCTGAGGGAGAGATCTGAGGCATCCAGGAGTTTAGGAAAAGAAAAAAACCAACTAAGTAATCTGAACTTCTATGGGGAGGGGAGAAACCATCTTCCACTCATCCATGTAGCCACTGTGCTTCTTTATGTAGAAAAATTCGATATATATTGAGTCACCCCCAGGATGGTACACCTATGGATAGCAGAAGATATCCTCTATTTGACCCTATTTTTAATAGCTCTTGTCTTTCATAAGTGTTTATGGGATAAGATTTCTCACAATTGGTTTCGGCTTTCAAGCTACTTGTTGAGTTGTTTTTAAGTTTGAGGTAAACAGTGCAAAACATTTTGTTGCCTAGATATTATTTTCCTTTCTGAGCAGGAGCCAAATTTAGCAGTATGGACTCTGCACTGGGAATCAATTAACATGAATTCTCTTCAGCAATAAATTCTGATGGCTAGCAGCAATGGTTTGGACTGGCTGACCAAGAGTTTCTCTGCATTTCCTCCCCCACGATAAAAGCAATGTAGAACCCAGCAATACATGTAAGCAGGTCCAGTTATTTTTCCAGCAAAATTATTTTTCAAGACTCACTTTCACTTGTTATAACCTGTCTTTTCACACAGCTGTAGACATCTGGTTGGTAAAACAGGAGAAAACCCAAACAAGTAAACAGACAACAACAAAAAGGCAAAGAAATGAGAATACCCTAGTGAGGGAATTTTTTTAGCTGTATCGTTTTCAACAGAAGCTGGCCAAAATTTAAAATTTAGGGAAGGATTAGTCATTTCCACATTCAGCTTCATTATTTCTCTAAATTCTTCATGGTTAAGGCTTAGCTTATCCCTATGCCTGGTGTCCCTTGTGGGCCTGTTTTCCAAATGATGAGTAACAGTTTAGAAGTGAGTTTTATTCAAATTTCCTCACCCAATTTGCACTCTCGATTTGATCTAAAAATATTTTTAGTGGAAAGTGCTCTATAAAAGTCTCAGTCAGAGAAAGTGACTTGATTTAACCCCAGCTGGCAACTAAGCACCTCACAGCCGCTTGCTCGCTCCCCCCACGCACTCCCAAAAGATGAGGGAGAGAATCAGAAGAGTAAAAGTGAGAAAACTTATGGGTTGAGATAAAGACAATTTAATGGGACAGAAAGGAAAGAAAGTAATAATAATGATAATAATAGTAATGGTAAAAGAGGTAGACTATACAAAACAAGTGAAGCACAGTGCAGTTCCTCACCACTTGCCAACTGGTACCCAACCAGTTCCCAAGCAGCAGCTCCCAGCCAATTTTCTCCCCAGTTTATATACTGGGCATGTTGTCATACGATATGGAATATCCCTTTGGCCAGTTTGGGTCTGTTGCCCAGGCTGTGTCCCCTCCCAGTTTCTTGTGCCCCTCCAGCCTTCTCACTGGCAGGACAGGAGAAGCTGAGTAGTCCCTGACTTAGAATAAACACAGCTTAGCAACAACTAAAACGTCAGTGTGTTATCAACATTTTTCTCATACTGAATCCAAAGCACAGCACTGTACCAGCTACTAGGAAGAAAATTAACACTATCCCAGCCAAACCCAGGTGAGAGTGACCAGCATTATCTTCCTGAAGTGTAAGATTAAACTGTTTGAAATATTCTGCCCCAAGAGCCATTGCTTCCCTTCTGAAAGAGAACCAACACTGCATCTGTGGAAAATCCACCTTCCAAGTGGTCTTGGAGTCGTAACATCTGGATTGATGCAGTCCTGCATAGGCAAGCACAACGAAGAACTAGATTTCATTAGAATGTCATGAGATCAAATTGTTTCCAATTAACATTTTAAGTCTGAAAACTTGGAAATTCCTTCTTTAAAAAAAAAAAGCAAAAATGCCTCCCTCTCCCCTATCCACCATCAGCTCTAGCAATTTTGTTTGGGCTTTAGATACTAGCTACAGAATTTTGATAATGTTGGGAACCAGCCATTTATTCAAACAATTTTGCATGTCAGAATTTTTCTAATGCCTCATACAAATTTAGTTCACACTCTATCACTGCTTAATTTCCTTAATAGCCTCTTATGATGGATATGCCAATGAAATTAAAGTCAAGAACTTCAGAGCAGCTTTTGTTACTATTTTCTAAAAGATTCAAGAGCATTTATAGACCCTGTGATGTAGTAAAGTGTACAGCTGGTTTGTGATTGAAATCAGAAATAAAAGAAATAAAAACATGGTGGTTATCTGATAGCCTGTTCTCTTATTAAAATTTTGTAATCTAGATTACAAAATCTAGATTAAATCCTAGTCCTTGAATACTCTCCAAGCTAACAAGAAGGCTTTACAGTGTTATGCTTTCCCATATGCCAAGCACAGAACCCAAAGAAGCAGTATGATGAGCACATGAAGAGATAATATGCAGCTGATATCTTCTGTCCCCAATTTCGGGACTCCAAGGACATGAGAGGAGGACATGAGCCCAAACTCAGCAAATTAAGTATGTCTACTAATATTCTGTCTGTCCTCTTATGCCATGCCTTTAATAAGCTTAAAATTCAGCCATTTGGAGCCAGCTAATGGCTTCAAAGGAAGCTGAATCAACCAAGAGGAATTCTGTCTGCACATTGGCTTTAGCCATACCCTTTTGACTGTAGGAACAGCCTGGGAGGGATTTGCTGTACAGGCTGACCATGATTCCTAACATGCAGCAGCTCTTTTACTCCAGCAAGAAAAAGGAAGTAATAATAGAGGGTTTGAGGCACCTCAGGCTTCAGCAAAAGAAATCTCGTTTGAACGGAAAATACCTTCTGCATTTATCTGTGATCTGGAAGGAAAACCTCCTGCTTGTGTCAGAAGAGCTCAAATATGTTGGTGACTTGTTTTATCAGAGATGTATCTCTCGACCTTTGAAATTACAAATAACTTAATCTTGCAATTAGGGAAGACAGTACCAACTCACCTACAACTGAGTGTTTTATAGCTCACATCAGCAAAAGTATTTTTAGATCAAATTGGAAGTGCAGTGAGAGCCTGAAGCTGACCAGAATCATAATGCAATGACACATACACAGACACCTGTTTCAAAGAGATTCCTGACTCAATTGGCATATCAAAGAGTGTCAGCTACTGCTGATAAGCTCAGATAAGCCCCTGGAATCCTGGATGCTTTGCAGACCCCAAACCTCTTAACACAAGAGGCTCACTTATCAGAGTTTCTTTGGGGTCTCCTGAAATTAACTGACAAAATTTGACAGTGTATAAAAGAGGTTAGCTTGGGAATGAGCACTGCATTCCGTTCTCCCCACGCCAGCATGCTCCCCTGTCACAGGTTCGTCTCCCAAGTGCTCATTGAAGTAAATTAGAGAGTAAATTGAATGATGGTTCTTATTTTTATTTCCCCGAGAATTAGTGGAACAACAGCTAGAATACACACAGACACAGATGGCTAGAATGAGTATAATTTTTCTGTGAAGCAATTTCTCTCTCTCACTCTTTATCTGTCACATACACGTACTCTATTTCCTCTTCTGATGACAAAACTGACCAGGGTGCTGATCAGCCGCGTCGCTGATATTGACAATGACAAATCTCTTCCACAGCTCAGGAGAACCTTAAATAAATTCTCCCAAGACACTGGCAGACATTCTCCTCCTTGCCCTGTCACTCATGGTGAAAGCTGAAAGGCTGATTAGAAATTATGCAGGGGCATTCTAGAATGGAAAGAATCTCCTTGATGGGGAATAAGTCAAGACTATAAAATGCATTTAATTCCTTCTCTTTCCTCCTTCAGTTTTAATTAGGATTAAAATGTCTCTGCCAGATATTTTGGAATTACTTTCATTTCCTTACACTATGCATGAGCTTATCTGCTTCACATTATCTTGAAAAATACTGGAGAATTAACCACTGGAAATAAAACTGTTGGAAGGCAAACACATCCCAGCAGAAAAATACAAGGCTCTATTCATTTCCCCACCCCCTCCAGAACACACGTACATCAAAAGTTTGTGGCAAAAAACCAACCCCAACATCCACATCCTTTCCCACAAACGTATTTTCATTTGATTGTAGCAGAGCCCTGTTTCAGGGACAAATGACAAGCAAAAGTGTTGGCAAGAAGTAGAAGCTTGGGTGGTCAGGGCTGGTCAGAATTTTATGGATTGCATTCAGCACGTCTCAGAACTAGGTGCATCATCTCCCAATAACATCTCACGTTTTATAAATACTGCAGAAAAGAAGAGAACAAAAATCAGGTCACCACAAATAAGAACTAAGTCCACCCTCAGCCCAAAGCTCACAGTGTTTTTCCCTGCACAGCCATTCATTTCTCCCTGCCACACATACATTTTCTGTTCCTCTCCTAACAGATTGTGCTCAGCCATTGGTACTTGTCACATTATGCAGATGCAGGGCATCATTTACGACCCGAAACTTTGGGCCACAACCCTGAAATATAAAGCAGCCATGTTGGAGTCTAGCAACAAACAGGACAAAGCCTAGAGAGGCTGTGGTGTGAGCCACCAGCAGCCACAAGCACCTCTCCACACAGCAGAGCACTGGGGTTACGATGAAATAGAAGTGTTTCCCTTCAATAAGGAAAATCTTGAAAGCAAGTCTACGTTTGCATGAGGGACAAAAGAAAAAACTTATTATAAATGTGTGGGATTTTGGTTTAGATAGCCTTCAGAGCTGGGTGTATCTGCTTGATGCTGACAGCACCTTCCATTAACTCTGGGAGAGTACAAGGCTGTAGAGAACATTAATATTTACCTGTAGGGGCTTTTACTCTGCCATAGTTATACAAGTACCCACAGTAGGAACTGCTGTCATGGTGGACCCTGTAAAGAAGGCTGGGACTGTCACTCACGCTGGATGGATTGCATGCCTGACTGTGCAGCATCCCCTCCAAAGCACAGGCATCTCCATGTGTCCCAGTCAGCCAGGACAGGCGCATCCTGTCCTGTCTGAAGGGGCACATGTTTAGTGGGCAGGACTTGATCGAGTGGTGGAAGTTACGTCTAGGGAAGCGTTGCTGGTGGCATTCTGCAGGATGAATGCTTACAGGCAGTCAGTATAACAATGGTTATGAAGCAGCACAGGCAAAGACAACTCTATAGCCCTGTCAAAGACAGTGAGGGCTCCAGAAGTATTTGAGACACCTTCACACTTGAGGGTGTTCAATAAACTTGTTTAGTGAGATGAGGCCAGGCACAACAGGCTTATAGTGTCTGATGATATGGTTTGACACAAGACACTAAACCAAATGGAGAAATGAGTCTACTCCTATATGACAAGTTACATGTTCCTCTAGATTAATCATTTCAGTAAGAAAGATTAACTTTTCAAAGCACATTGTTCAGAATTTGTCATAATGACTGCTGATGCTTCTGTTAATTTCATAACAAATTTTGCATTTTAAAAGCATTTTATAATCTTTTGTGCCAAATCTGGAGCTATACATCTATCTATCTAGCTACAGCTAATTTTCAGGCAGATGTAACCCCAAGACACTCACACAGTTAAATTATTTTGAAAATATATCCCCACATTTGCGGACAAACTGGATCTCCTGACTGAATTGTCTCCCTTCTTGTGAAGCTCGCGTTGGTCCAAGTCTCTCTGTGAGGAACATCTTAGAACAAACAGAAAGAAAGAGGCAGGGAATATTCAGTGTTTACCTTTCCACGTAATGAGTAGAAAGCTTTTTAATTGATAAAACTTCCATTATAAGTACATAGAGAATATGTTATTAGTTTTGGATTTAAGATCCAGCTTACTTTTGTGCAGGAAGATTTTGCTCCTTGATGAACAACCACACCATCTGCTTTTTTTTTCCCCCCAGTAAGAAAATATTAAAGCTGCAGAAATCCATTTTCGTAAATATTGCACAAGACTCAAAACTCTGGAAGACAGAAAGGGAGACTGTGAGACAATGAAATAAGGTGTCTTGAGGTAGGAGAGAGGCAAAAATATTACTAATAATTAGTATTTACACAGCAGAGGTGGATTCCCTTGGACATTCTCTTAATTGTAAATTAACCTGTTAAGCAGAAATGTGGATTCTGGACTGTTGATCTCATTTGGTCTGAAAAATCCCAGTACAACTACATAACAGCTCTTTGCTCACTACAGCTGATGCTGGCAAAAGTTCAAGCACTGAAAGACCCAAACAAGATGCTTTTTGATCTCTCCACACGTTTGCCACAGATGTTTATCTCTGATATGTTCACAGTGAAAAATTCATTAGCCTAAATGCTAGCAGGAGGGGTCTGTTTGGAAGCTTTCGGCACATTGGGTGTTCTTCTCAGGATGGAAAATATCCAGTTGCAAACATGCTTCCAGTACTACTTAAATCAGAGTTATATATCATCACTGCTGTCTGTATCCCAGGTTGAGCTCTGCTGTCCCTAGGTCCTCTTCCTAGCCAGTGAGGGCATCACAAACAAGATATTTGCTGTGGAATTCAAACACAGACCTGGAGGAAAGCAACTTGCCAAAAGGTTTCTGAATAGAGGAGCTGCAGAACAAACAAAAACCCTCACAAAACAGCTGCTATCAAGCTATGGCTCCCCAGTGGCAGATCACTGCTACAGCTATTTATGTCCTAGAGAGTTAAATCAATTTGACTCGAAGTTCTTCTTTAGAAGGATTACACTTTACTCACCTTAAAATGAAAGAAACTAGAAATTATATGTTAGGATGTTCTTAATTCGTTGTTCTACGTATATTTTAACTATTTTCTATAAGTTGAGAACAAACCTTAATTCAGACAGGTCTAGGCTTTAATGTCCAATGGCTCCGGGGTTTTTAGTGCCTGGTGAACGATGCTTACAGTTCAGCCTTCAAAGCTGGGACAGCTGGCACTGTAGGGCATATCCAGGGAGGCACAGCCAGCCTTCCTAACCCCAAAGCATCTTTCTAGCTACTCAGTCACACTGTCTCAAAAATTAGGTGTTATTTTTCCCTCTGGCAGCAGTCCTGGCTTCTGCCTTACCAACACATTATTCACTCCAATTTCCATTGCAAAGTCATCATGGGATTGACTTTTTGCTCTTATTAGCACAGAAAAACCAAGGTAAAGCACAGAGTACCTGAAATCCTTACAGATTTAATAACAGATTATTAAAGTTGGCAGGCATGCCATGGAAATTTTCAGAATACCTAGCCTCTTTTGTAAACCAAAGGCTAATATATGACCCAAACAATTATAGTCTGTGAACTTTCACAGACAGCCTAAAGGCAGCTGTAGCAGGTAAGACAGAGCAGCAATTTGGAAAGAGCAGCAGGCAGTCAAGCACTCTGTCAGGATAAAGCTTCTCTTAGTTCATTAGGATTAAGAGAGAATCAGATAATTGGAATGCACTTGCACATGCATTCAGCTTTTGAAACCACATTTGAGCAAATGTTTTCTCCTAGACACAGTATCACACTGCTAGAACAAATCTTTTCTTAGTTCTTGTTCAAGTGAGGTAGGAAAGAAGGAAGAGGAGGTAAGTTGTCCCTTTATAAAATATCAACCCACCTGCAACAAAAACAGTCCTAAGGACCTTGAATGCGAAGTGTCTGAGTTTGCATTTAACTCTGCTCAGCATTTGCAAAATAAGGGGACAAAAGAGAAAAGAATTAAAAGCAACAGTGGCTAGGGAAGGACAAAGCAAGAAAACTGTGACAGGAACACAGAAAATGGTGGGCAAAACCACTTCAGACTTCAGTAAGAGTTTCTGATGCAGCACTACAGCTTATTTAAATCAACGTCTTTGAAGGACTTTCTGGCAAATGCACCATGCCATTTCTGTAATAGTGAAAAAAAAAGTTGCTAAGGAAAAAAAAAACAGTCTTTACAATTACATGAAGCCAGACTTGAATAAACAAGTGGAACAATAGTGTGATTCCTTCCAAAGAATATTAGATGTCTCTTTTTTATCCTCTCTCTGCTGCTTTACTGAGGCTTAGGAAAAATAGAAAGTTGAAAGCTAGCTCATCTGCTGGTCTGTTTGTCTCACAAACATGGGAGACAAAGAATGAGTTTCTGAACTTATCCTAGAAGGGGGGGGAGGAGGAAGATAAGATAAGCAGCAGCTCCCCCAGACCACTAACAAGGATGAGAGAGATCTTAACCCAGACAGAACCAGTGTCATGAGAAAGCACTTGCTAATTCATTTTAGAAATCTGGTGCTGACACAGTGCTCATGCTGACACACACCAAACCAAATGAGGGAAACTGGGAAAGACAATGTGGGGAAAGTAAAAAAAAAATACGTGTTAACAAATACTTTTTTTTATTTTTAAATAATATATGTACTGGTATAATTTAATCAAATTATTTATGTACTTTTAAAAAAGAAATAGAATATTACTCTTTTCCCTTTGGGTCTCTTCTCATGCATGGTTATCTTCATTAGAGGCAGGACTCTGTGATTCTATAATGGGGTTATCCCAGTGGAAGACCACCACAGAAGAATCTGAATCCGGAGATGCTGTTATCATCCTGATAACTCACTGAATCAGTCTGCAATCCCAGACCAAAATATCCCATTTCACTAGAAATGGTTCTACTGAATTAAACTGAACTTCTGAAAAGTCAAAGGAGATTTTATTTTTATAAACATTTATGTATATGCGTATACACACACACACATACACAGCAGATGGTTTCACCTCACTGCCTCCTGTCTCTGAAGAGATATTTTATGGTAACCAATGCACACAATCTTCCTCAGAATATAATATCAGTGATACACTGTGATTCACACTCTCACATTATTCAGCATGGACTATTCACTGAAAAGTTTCTTTCACTAGTTTCCCACACAACTTTAGTTACAGGCAATAAATAAATAACACACTTTGCTGACATTAATGAGCTAAAATACTGTTTTCTTACCTATATGGTCTCTAACACAAGACCTTTAAAAAATCTAAAAAGATTGTTTCCCCAGTAGCCTTAACCAACCAAAATAATGATGAATTCTTCAAATTTATACAATATAAATCTTTACCATCCTCTGCCAGGTATTTCTGGATAAATAAGTCTTTATTTCTTCAGTTTGGAATAGTCAAGGCAGTGCAACATCATTGCATATAAATGCCTACTTCTAGCACATAAAACTGTGAATTTATTTGATAAGTTTAGAATATTATTACAAAAAGGGAGCCATGGGACATATCCTGCTATCAGCTACAGCATTTTAAGCCTGCAATGAACCTGAATGGAGCTTCTCCAGATTTACACAGGATTAATATAGGTGGTGTATGGCTCATTTTCGGGATATGATTTCCATGTGGTGAAATAAGTACAGAGGAATTTAGGCAAAAGTCATGCATAATAAATTGCCTTTTTATTTTTTTCCATCAAGAGAAATACTATAAAGAAAAGAGTACATTTCATATACTGTATTAGCCTGGGTGAAATTAATAACTTAACTGAAGAGTAATTGTGTAAAAATAACAATAAAATACAGGTATATTCTCAGGCTGGCGTTTCAAAGGGATCTAATAACACAGTCCATGGAGAGAGCTCACTCTTACAGCCCATGCCCCACAGGACTTGAGAATCATTTCTGAAGGTTGTTTTCTTAGCTTTCGTACACTCCTGTTGTTGGTAGCCTTCAGCTACATGCACAAGGATTCCCACAACACCCAAAAAGATTTGAATGTCTGGAGTATAAACACACTGAAAAGGGAATCAGGAGATGGGTCGAGTTTCCACCTCTGCCACAGGTAGCTGTGTGATCTTCACCAAGTCACTTTTGTTGTTGGTTCCCCTTCTATTTCAACCATCAACATGGTCAAAAAAATGGGTCCTCACGACCATTCAATAGGTAGTGGAAGATCCCAGAGCTCAATCTGCAGCTTGCACACTGAGCTACCTGCCCTAAATGCATTCCTCAACACTTAGCCTGGGTGCAAGAGTGCAGGGCCGACAGGAACCACCAGAGAATAAGGATCTATGAGGATGGTCACGTTCACATGGTCATGTGAAAATACAGGGTAGATGGATTTTAATATCCGAGTAAATTTACATTTTGCTTATTGGTGGGGAAAAAGCATTTACAGTAGGAGGGTTTTGTAAGCAGGGTCACTTGAATTATGAAAACAGATACATTGTTTGGTACAGATTTATTGCTATCTTTACTATTAATGCTTCAGGGCCACCACCATATAAATGTGTTTATCAACCATTTATTAATGCAGATCATTACTATAAAATTATGCACTTGTGCTCTGTTAAACCATTACTTAATGTTTCATCAACATTCTCTCACGTGTGCTTTAAAACGGGTTGTTGAAAATACTTGTAATAAATTCCTAAACCAGGAGTGGTCATAAAATCGTTAACACACACAGAGCCTGTTTTACTGTGTCTGGTCCTCTAAATCATCAGGCCATATTTCTTGAACCCTAGAAAAAATACTTGTTAGTCGTAAAGTGTCCCCAGTGGATACATGTCATTTCAGCTTTAAAATACCCTAATCCATTATGGTGACAACATATATATTATTTCTAACAGGCTGAAAAGGAATCTTAAAATTATTTAATTAGAGGCATCTGAATTAAAACATCAGAAGTGCAGTAAGAGACTGAAAGTGCCTGTGGTTCACATAAACCCTGGATAACAATATGGAAAAACTCCTTGGAGACTTGAATAGATAATAAGAACATTTAGAAAGATTCCCTTGTATATTTTAAAGCTGTTGCTGAAAGGGTTTCCCAGTTAGGAGAAAAAGCTTCATTTAATTAAAATTCAGTCTAAATGTCCTGTTTACTTTTAGCTGTAAAGGTTTTGCACTATTAAGACAAACACAGTCTACTATTATCAAAACCAACTGCTTTATAATTTATAAATGGAAGGTGAGAATAGGTAGATGTACTCAGAACATTGTGTTTCCAATGTATTGCTGTGTTTTAAGGCCATAAAAGAATGATCTGGTATTCAAGCTGTCCAAAAAGTAATTTGCAATTCAGTACATTGTATTTTAATCAATGAATAATCATGAACAGAGGAGGACATGATTTCCTATGTAACTAGCCACTGCTGGGTTTCAGGGAACAGCTTCCTTTCATGGATGCTGAATATAAAAAAACAAACCAGAAAACATAAACCACCAAGAGCTTTGCAGTGTGAATGCTATCCCACTGTTTTGAGGTGAGGCTTTGAATTACATGGGGAAAAAAGAGAAAAAAAGAGGAAAAAAAGTAAAAACAAAAAGAAAAAAAAAAGAGAGGAAGAACCTTTTAATCATTTTCTGATAAATTTTATGGTAAACTTTTATCTTGGAATCACAGCCTACCCTGAGTTGAAAGAGACCCACAAGGATCATAGAGTCCAACTCCTGGCCCCACACAGACCAATCCCCAGGAGTGACATCATGCGCCCGAGAGTGCTGTGCTAATGCTTCTTGAACTCTGTCAGGCTGGTGCTGTGACCACTTCCCTGGGGAGCCTGTTCCAGTGCCCAAATACCCTCCTGGTGAAAAACCTTTTTCTAATATCCAACCTAAATTCTTCCTGACACAGCTTCAGGCCATTCCCTCAGGTCCTGTCACTGGTCACTACAGGAAAGATCAGTGTCTGCCTCTCTTCTCCCCCTCATTAGACAGCTGTAAAGTGCAATGAGTCTCCCCTTGGTCTCCTCCAGTCACAAGGACAAGCCAAATGTCCTCCAGTCACTCTTCATATGTCTTCCCCTCCAGACCCTTCACCATCTTTGTTGCCCTCCTTCGGATGCCCTCCAATAGTTTATTATCTTTCTTATATTGTGGCACCCAAAACTGCCCCCAGCACTCAAGGTGAGGCCGCCCCAGTGCAGAGCAGAGTGGGACAATCCCCTCCCTTGCCCGACTGGCAATGCTGTCCCCGGATATGCTTGGCCCTCCTGGCTGCCAGGGCACTGATGACTCACATTCAACTTGCCATTGACCAGGACCCTCAGGTCCCTTTCCCCAGCACTGCTCTCCAGCCTCTCATTCCTTAGTCTGTCCATACATCCAAGGTTGCCCCATCCCAGGAGCAGAATTCCCCACTTGTCTTTGTTGAATGTCATATGGCTGATGATAACCCAGCCCTCTAATTTGTCAAGGTCTCTCTGCAGGGCCTCTCTGTCTTTGAGGGAGTCAACAGCTCCACCCAATTTTGTATCAACAGCAAATTTACTTAGTATTCCTTCTGGTCCTGCATCCAAATTGTTCATGAAGATGTTGAATAGCACTGGGCCTAAGATGGAGCCCTGAAGAACCCCACTGTTGTTGGGAAAATAAAAGCCATATTTGTTTACTCTTACTATACTGTCAGTTTCAGCCATTTCCTACACACGAGCTATTTCCAAACTGCTTATCAGCTCAAGGAATTACTTTTCTCTTGTAAAATAGTGTTATTTAATCACTGCATGTATTTGTGCCATATCAGTCTGCCTTCAAACACTTACACACCAAGAACAAGTTAGTCTTGCCTCACTGGTGCTGCACAGACAAAAAGCACAGTGGGAAAAAGGAGAACCACCTGTACACTCAGACACAGCCATGAATATAACCTCCTTTAAATGAGAAAACACCCTCCCAGAAAGTGGCTCCACTTGTTTCGTTCAATCCTAGTCAACTAAAACAGATAGCTCTGCTTCTCCTGGCAGTGTTGCCATGGTAGTCCCAGGCTCCGTGCAGTCCTGAAACCTATCCAGGAGGATGTGGAAGTGCATACACAGGTAAGCTGGAGCGCAGAGTGGGATCCTGCTGCAGCTTCCCTTAGGCTTGTGCAGAGGGATCCAGTATGGCGCTACCAAAGCTTGTTTGAGAAAAGGTGCTCTGCACCACCTACTTTCCAGCTATACCCAAACTGAGCCTTGGCCACCTAGCTCTCACCAACCCACCTGACAGCTCCCTGCAAGCTCCAAGCCATCTCTGTACCTCCAGCAATAGCAGGCTGAAGGGACTGTGCATCACAGAAAGAGTTCTCACTGAGTTGGTCTCAGAGGCACGATTTCAGCAGAGCCTGCATTTCACCCCTGCTCATGGACGAGAGGTGGGAGGATGGAATGGGATGCAGGGCAGATGAGTAGCTACCAACAGTTACTCTCTGGGCCTCCCACGTGGCAAAGCAGCAAAGCTGCTAGAAGGAGATTCCATCTGCTCCTGGTAGGGAGCACAAACATAAATAACACCGTATGGCCAATGTTATCCAAGGCAGCTGTTGGATCTAAAAGAATCCTAATACTACAGTATTTGGCAGTCTGCACAGAGTATTTAAGAAGATCTTAAAGAATTCTAAATTTAGTTTTTAAGCTAATGTAAATGTGAATATTTTCTATGCAAATATAGAAGTGGGGAAAAGCTACTGCAACACTTTGTAAAAAAATCCCTGTTTGGTATCACTGAGCAGTAACATTTTACCATAATAGACCCAAGTATCTCTGTACAGGCAGATTGATGTAAGTAGGTAGCAAAGGGCATTTTCCTCATGCACTTCAGATTCAGCCTTGTCACACAATAACCTGTTTGCCACTGTACTCAAAACAACCTATGTAAACACTCTGGATGATGGCTGAGAATTAAAAATCAGCTTTGTTAATTTCCTAGCTCCTGAACTAGAGAAAAAAAAACCCTGTATCATGCAAATATTGTTCCCTTGGAACCACATTTATTTAGCTGCTGATGAGCAAAGAGAGAAAGTGCTGTTCTTTCCTGTTTTTTTATGAAGTAGCACAAATCCTGTGCTACAATTCTTCCTGTAGCTGTGTCAAGTGATGGGCTAACCATTTGCTCCAAACACTACGAATGATGAAATGGAGTGGACATCAAACCAAAAGAAGAAAGAGAAAAAAAACCCCAACAAAACAGCAGTTCTCCATTTTAAAAGGAACAAATCATCATATTTGTGTGTACAAAACTATCTTAACACAAAGATCACTTCTAGATCATTGCATTTTACAAAAATCTGACAAACACTGCTTCGTGTTTTCCTATCCAGAGATGCATTACATGTCCATTTCTAAACACCACTTTGAAAGACCTTCTAATACAGGCTTTGATTTAGCAGAGCTGCCCAGCATGCAGGAGACCATAAGTGTGCACATAGGTGTGGGTTTATTATTGAAGATGAAAAGGATATACACACAAGTGCTTAGCTGAATTGCAGCTGTAATGAATTCGTTTCAGAAACTGCTGCCTAACAAGAGCATTAAGTGGGTCATCTCTTTCCCTCCATCTTCTCCCCTCCATTTCATCAGGCTGTATCAACTTTGATTAGAAATGAGTGACTAATGTTTCTTTGATAGATTTAAACTTTTGCTTTACATGACTAGTTTGTATATAGCTTCTGCTGTAGTTCTAAAAGACACCCATTATTTTTTATCCCTGTGCAGGAAAAGAGAAGACTAAAAGATCTGACTTTCCTGACTTCTACCAATCTATTCTTTAACTGCAACTACCAGAAAGAGTTGTGCAAACAATCATTCATGCCACTGATTTTTCAAAACTTCTTTGCTCTGGGGTTTGACACACAGCATGAGTGATTTCCAATTAACTCAAAGGATTTTTTTTTTCTTCCTAAGTGTATGAATGAAGCCCATGGGAAAGAGAAGAACCTTCATAGCTATTGAACTGTAACTGTTAAGTACTATTTTTTGTCGTGCCTATTCCAGCAACCAAAGATGACAATAAAATAAGGTATGCTGTCAAGTGTGTCCAAATGTTTTGTCATGCTTGACATGCCATTAGATGGTTTAAGAAACACACAGAATCTGCAAGTGATGCAGTATAGATCTGCTAACTTCCCAGGAGAAAATCTGGGGACATGCCGTTGAGGCAGTTGTAGACTCAGAATTCCACATTTTCTCTTATTGACATTCATTTCCATTATGTGGCATTACTTTTTCTGTTTTCTGTCAATTTAAAAGCAAACAAAAAAAAAAAACCAACAACACCCAAAAAACCCCAACCATCCAACAAAAAAAAACCCCAACCAACCAACCAGCAATCAAAAAACCCACCAAAAAAATCACCACCCAAAAAAATCCCCCAAAACCTCCAGAAAAACAAACAAATTTAAGATCAAGAGGGGTTTCATCTCCCGATAGCTATTTTCTGTTAAATTTTACCCCAGACCTCCTGCATCCCATTATAGAGCTAATGACAGACACAAATAGGAGTGTGTGTTTGTATTTTATTTTGAAGTATTTTCAGTTTGTGATGCAATGCTCCGTTATTGCCTTCCCTCATTGTTCCTCTCCTCAGTGTGTGATTTTCATTCTTCCCTGTAATGGCCAAGGACAGCAGTGTAGTTTCTTTTGTTCTTTTTCATTTCCTTCTTAGAATATACCAGTTTAATTGCAGTAATTCACCATGTGAAATTTCTTTTTAGTGCTGATACCTTTAGGGCGAGAACATTTGCTCAGACACAATCAAGAAAACACAGATGATGAGACACTCTAGACCTGTAATGGAAGTACCTGTTTATACACTGACACATCACCATTTAAAGATGCATTGAGAGTAATTTGTCACCCAGGGTCACTCACTACAACAACAAGAGCTAGAGAAAAGCAAGGACCAAACCTAGTCTATGAGGCATTTCTAGAGGAAACGCTACCAATAATATTAAACATTAAATCTTCTAAAAAAGTCATTGAGATACCTGATTTGGATCTCTGGGAGCATTAGAAATTGAGTCAGTGCTAATAGAAGGAGCAGACATCTCATTGTCTGCAGACACCACTGTCGGAAAAGGTACATATATTTGGAAGGAAACCAGCAGCTAATCAGACCTCCCGATTTAGACAGAGCCTCTGAATGAGTGCTTGAATGAGAAGACTTAGAATGAACTTCTGGAAGGGACAGCTAGGTTGCCATTAGCATTAGCTGCCCAGACTGCTTTCTGAAATCCTCTGACCTGCTGAAGCAGCTCAGTTATGCCTGGAAGTAAAATTGCCCAGTCTTCCCCCAAACCACCTGTCATTCGGCTCCCAGCTTCATTAGCACAAGCAAGGAAAATTTGCACTTCATCGAGGCAAATCTCAGTTTGGCTGAGACACATCCACCAACAGATGCAGGAGCAGCATCTCACAGCTCCTAAAAGCTCTGCTCAGTATTTATTGCTCAACTGTTTATGCAGTTATAACACACAAGGGCTTGGTGAAGTACTTAGAGCCACTTGAATATCTTTATAAGTTAAGTAATCAGATGTCATCAGAATGCAAACAAAGGAAATGATGGAAGCTTCCCCTGAGGGATTTTGTCTTACCTTTCCCATCCTCTCAAACATTAAACATCTTGAAAAATGCTTGACAAGCTCTCATGTTATACTAAGCTTCTGATGATACCATCAGAAAGACTAAACCCCAAAAGTAACTGTCCAATTTTATCTCCTTCAGATTATTAAAGTTGAGATCTATTTTTGGCTTCAGCTTTTTAAGCTGAAAGAGACTTTTAGGAAGCTTCTTGTGTGAGCTTCTCCATCTGAAATATTCAATAAGATACTGTTATTTTTATTTCTCTTGGTCTCTTTTTTCAGCTACAACCATGGCTTAGCTGGAGCTAAATGAGTTTCCCAGGAATTATTCCACATTCACAAGCAGGCTTCCCCTGGCAAGGCTGCCACGTGCCCTTGGTTTCCCAGACACAGCCTCTCTTTTCACTCTTCTAATCCCAGGTCCACCTGTTTTCCCAGACAAACAAGGGCAAGCAAAATATCCGTAAGTGCGGCCTGGTGGATCTCAAAGTCCCATCTGGGATGGGATATTTTACAAAGAAAAAAAAATTAAAAGAAAATGTCACAAAAGAGGAGTTTAATTTCTGGTACCCTGGTATGATACCTGTTCTCAGCTTGACCTGGGGGAAACAAGGTGGCTGTGGTTATATTACAGATTTTTAAATTTTTTAAAATAAGCTTCAATAAAACCTCCAGGAACCATAAAATCATTTAATTTCTGGCATCTAACTTAAACCTCATTTTCTTCTCTTTCTGTGGCCCCCAAGGTGAGCTGTTGGGGTGCCCTGCATTGCCAAGGCACAGCAGATGGCAACCTGCATTTTGAGCAGCTGGTCCCCAGCCCACCAAGCCACAGGCTCTGGCGAACTCCCCCTTCCATATTCACTAAAACTGCCAATAAAATCACACATTCCCTTTAGCCATTGCAACAATGGGCGCAGGGATCTCCAGCGAAGGACAGCCCAGAGGCAGCAACATTCCAAAGCACAGCACTCCACACCATGAACGTGAGTCAGAGTCTGCAGAGGGCGGTCATAACAAGCCAACCCACTCTGGAACATTTTCCCTACTTTTGTCACAATATGGGTTTTGATTTAGGAAAATCTACACAGAATGACATGTGGGCTTCTCGATTTCCACCCTCCCAAAAACATTATCTATCCAGTGTGGTTTCCCAGCACTGTTTTCTGCAGGAAACATCCTCTGATGCAGCATCATGGTTCCTCTGCTACTGTTCTTGGCCAAACAACTTGAAGTACAGAAGGCAAAATGAGATTAATAAAAAGAAAGAAGGTCAAACCTTTCATCAAGTTCAAGCGTTCTGCTTTGCAGTTGAGTGAAGTAATGTCTCATTCCCACTTAAATTCATTCCTCCAGCACTAAAGCTTACTAAATAATTATACTAAAGCCAATCCTGATTAAATCTTTTGTACTTCTGGAATTAGAACATCAATTAAATTAAACAAGGATTGCAAAATACTGAATCTTCTCCATATCCTTCCTATCAAAAAAAATGTGTGCTCAATGATCTCCATTTAAAAAAAAAATTCAGCTAGTTAGTTCTCTCTGAAAACCAAAATCCTTCTCCCACTTGTGCTTCTGTGACTTTTGCTGGTTTGATCCTTACTGTAAAATAGGTATATCACAGCAAATAAATAAAAAGAAAAAAATAGAAAAAAAAAATCAGAAGTGTAATTTTCATTGATGGAATCAAAGTCTTAATAAGATCAAGGAATTCAGACTCACAGTTCCTAAAGAAGTGTTGCTAAAGAATAGCAATCATCCTCTTCAGCAGGCATTTCTCAGTTGACATTACAATGTAGAAGTCACATAAGAAGGGCAAAAATGTCTTGGCATGTCTCCTCTTTTTTTTCCTTTTTTTTAGCTCAAAGCAAATGAAACACTCATTTCAAGACGTAACTACAAAATTATTCAAAGCAGTTGCTATACTTTTCCACCTAAGGTTTTTGTGCATTTTTTTTTAACCAGTAAAGAAACGAAAATGACTGAGTTCTTACTCAAAGCTAACATTTCTCTAGCCTCTGGTACCCACATGAATTTGCGTGTGAGTCTTCCAATTAGACTGGTACAGTTTAAGTACCAGCCTCTCATTAATGTCCAGCATTCAGATTCTCTGCAGAGCTATTCAAGTGAGGAAAAGCAGGCATTTCTTTATTTTCTTTCTCAGAAGCTCCTCATTTATATAGTAAGTAGGGCATGCCCAAAGAGGATGTCCCCAATTACAAAGCATTATACTCACATCAACAAATTCACACTCAGAAAATAACCCAAGTCCACCAGTGTACGAATTCTACCTGATGTAATTTATAGCAGCTGTTTCAAAGGCACACTTGAATTAGAGGGGACAGTAGCACAGGTCTTCTAGCTAAATGCACTTAGTTCATCACTCACTACAGCACCAAACATTTAATACACTGAGGGATGGGGTTTTGCTTCACTGTTACCAGCCCTCATTACAACAGCAGGCACCTTGAATGACATGCTGCAAGTACACAGAAGCACCAACGCCATTAATCTGAAGACAGGTTTCGTCAGAGCCAACACTTACTTCTGGTGGGTATTTATTTGGCTTATACACCCACTTCAGATTTAACTTTTCTCATTATGATGGTTGGAACTGGCCTTTAAGACATGGCTTCTTGACACAGGGAGTTATGTGAAGAGAAGCTGTTGCATTTTGTCATTATTGAACTGTAAATAAAGAAGAAAGTGGTGCAGAAGTAGGAACAAGTTGGTCTGCATTCAGTTACGTGACTTTCTAAGATGCACTTTATTACTCATTCAGGGGAAGCTTTTGTATTCCTAAATCCTCCGCCCAGAATCAAACACATACCACCAAGGAACTCTACAGAATTATCATAGCCTGCCTTCCTCTGGCAGCAGAGAGCTAGTTTATGAGGCCAGAAAGGTGGTGTTTTAAAGATGTGCAGCACTTAGAATTTATAGTGTAATTAGCATGTAGAAATCATGGGCCCAGTCTGTGGTATATCAGTAGGAAGCAAGTTTTTCACTAACCTGCCTCAGCTGCTGTAGTGAGGGGGCATCTGAGACAGGGTTCAAACTATCCATTGGATCAGAGCATTTTTGCTTGCAACAACAAACCTGTCCTTTTTTAAAAACCCTTCTATTTGACTTTCAAGGCCTATCTACATTCTGCACCTAAAATAATCTTATTCCTAGAGATGGTCACAAAGAGTTACCACCACTACCACTGCTTCTCATGCAAATTTAGATTATTATCTTAGCCTTGGAGAGAAGAAACTGACCTTATGGATACAGTGCTACTCAGGGATTACACTCCATGCTCTTGAAGCAAAAAAATACTTTAAATTCCAGTCATTCCACGCTAAAATTTGAAAACATTAGAAGCCTCCATACACTTTTCAGGGATCAGGTTAAAATAAATTGAATATCAGGTCCCATAAGTTCTTTCAAGCAATCAGAGATGAAAATTATGCATTCGCTCTGCAGCATTCCAGTGTGTATTTTGATGCAGCGTAAATTAATTGTCTCTGCTAATTTACTCCAGTTACTTCACAGTCTTGTTAATTAGGCAGCTCTGTGCAATATTATTGTGTTCCAATTCCTTCAGAACTACAGTTTACTTTGCTGTTGTTTTTTAACTCATTGAGCATATAGATATACACAACATGTCAAGAAGTAGATCTAGACATGCTTGTGGGAACTAATCCATCAATATCTTATTTAAAGACAAGATTTTCTTCCTGCTCATTCCCCAGTATGATTCCATCAATAGCCTGAAAGGGACTGCCTACCCAACAGACCTCTCCTCCTGCAGCTGCTTCCCTTCTTTCTGAGTCCCCATCCAGAAACAGTCAGGAATCCATGACAGTGGTGGCACTTCTTTCTCTCTCCACGCTGGGATGAAAAAAGGAATCCCCATTTCTACATCTATATCCAAGACAGGAGGGAAGGAAAGACAAGCAGGAGTTCCCCACCAAGCCAAGCATAGGCAAAGCACGTTCCTGATCCAGCAAGCTTCCGTGAAAAGCCTGCTGCAATAGCAGTATTTTAACTGAGCTGCATCCAAACCAGCCTGCTTTAACTGTGTATATGTTATCAACATAATTCCCATACTAAATCCAAAACACAGCACTGTACCAGCTGTTTAGAAGAAAGTTAACTCTATCCTAGCCAAAACCAGGACAGTACCTAAGCTAGCCCACCAATGCTCACAACTTTTGTGCTACTCAGTTTAACGTGTGCTTTAGCTGTGTCTTTAGGACAAGCACTACTGCATTTGTGGCTTGAGTAAACCTGCTCCACCTTCACAGGATCTGTACAAGTTAATACAACAACCACTTTCAAGTCATATTTCTGCAATGCACAATAATGAGAAGTATTCTAAAGTTTTATTTCAAGACATAGCAGGAAATAAGAAGATTGCTCAGAAACCTTAGCCCCCATCTAGAACAAAGAGAAATAAAGACACAGACTTGTTCTGTTCAGCCTTGAGAAGAAATCGCCAAGCAGTCCTCAGCAAAAACTTTAAAGAAAGAAAATGCTTCTTTCTCTCCCTTTTAGCTGAGGAAATTGGAGAGGAAAGAAACTAAAACAGGCTTTGATTTGTCCCTATTAGCTTTTGTCTGCACAACAGTACTCCTCACCTCCAAAGGGCAATCAAAAAGAAAGCAGCTTCCCTACCTGGCTCAGAGGCAGCATCCAAAGAGCAGGGCAGCACCCTATAGAGGAGATAGCTCATGCTGGAGGGCTGATTTCCTCCAAGCAGCTGAGCTAAATGGAGGCAGGCAAGCCCCAATTAAGGAGGTTGGGCTAACTTCTGCTTTAGTTAGCATGGAACAGCAAGTGTATTAGCATATAAACTTTGGAATGGGTAAAAAGCAGCTGTCACAAAAAATGGATGTCTGCCACATACAAAAGAGTGGAACGGAGTCAAGAATTGGATTAAAGGAGAATAACTGAAAACAGAACATCCTCTACCAACTGAAGCTCAGTTACTCACAAGTATGTCTTCTTGATAATTGTGTGCAAACTCATCTTGCCCTAATGAATCTGTGCAGACTCTAGACAAGACCTATATGGACCACAGGAAAGAAAAATAAAATTATTTTCTGGAGGGGAAGTTGTCACAGTGAGTTAAGGAGTTAGCAAAATAAGCTGTGGAGGAGACAGTCTCTTCCACATGCAAAGCTGGAAGGGCAGAGATTCCTTACAGAGAGGGTTCACCCACAGAGAACAAGTGATGCCATGATAAAGAGAAGAATAGCTGGGGCAAAGGTCTGTCAGCTTTCAGCAGAAATACCAGCTTTCTAACTGTAGAGAGATGCAAACAAGGTACCTGTGTAAGTGTTTGCTGCTCAAGACCTCCTTCCACCTTCCTTTTGTGCACAGGCAGAAAAATGCATGGGAAGCTGTAATACATTTAAGCACTAATTTAGGTATTTATGTGGGTTTTATACATGTATGTGTTGGGGTTTTTATCATGGAAAGGTCTCATAGTTTATGTTCATGCGAAGTCTGTAGTTACCTCTGCCACATTATGTCACCTCTGCATGTCACCAGTAATGATAATTACCAGTGGTAAAATGATAGAGCAGGACTTTGTCAAGGTTACAAGATGCTTGTGGTGTTGGACCACTCTAGTCCTCAGTACTGGCACACTTGGTTTTCAGAGGGAATCATACAGGGATTTTATGTATAAACAAGAAGGTAACTGTGGAAGGATCACCCTTACAGTAGCAAAGAACTATAAATATCAATCAAATCCAACTACCCTAAATGAATATATGCCTTACCGTACACAATACCATACAGCTGCAGATCTTTTAAGAGAAGCTTTTCCTTGGCTAGAACTATCTTACAAGACCGAAATTTCGTCATGTGTTTATTTGTGTGTTACACTGTGCTACACTTGTGGTAAATCTGCTATGCAGTTAGCAGGGAAAATCCTTGCATTGTACAGCTGGTTTAGAGTTGGTGTTGCAAGTTATAAAAAATAACATCTACTACATCTCCAAAAGTATTCTCCTAAATATTTCTGGCAGATAGGTTGCAGGAACCAAAACCTCAGCACAAACAGATTTTACACCTCCCCTCTCTTCTTGCCTGATAAAGACCTTGGTAGATACAGACCCTACTTTAAGGTTATAGAGCCATAATAAGGTTGTAATAATACAGTGGTGCAAAAAAACTGCTACCTGCCAAACATATAGCAAAACATATATGCCAAACGGGAGAGTCTGCTATATCAAACATAACCCCATTTGAAGAGATTTGAATAAATACCCAAATAACAAAACCAGAACTAGTTTTTATTGGTTTTATGCTGAACATGTTTTAATGCTTTAGAATAACTGAAGAAATACTGCTAAAGGGAAAAAAAAAAAAAAAAAAAAAAGATGACCCTGCAGACATTTTATTCTTCCTGTGTTGGGGGAGAGCTGATATTTATTTCAACAGAATGATTAATTAACAATTCACTTTATCAGGGTAGGACTCCTGGGGACCGCACCACTGGCCTTTCATGCTGTTTTTGTCCGTGAGGGTCTTCAGCTCCGCTTGAAGTTGGCAAGGGTCTTTCAGCAAGCTTATTTGTGCACAGTCTCCCTAAAAGTCAGTGCCTCCCAGAAAAAAGTGGAATAAGTGAAGTCTCCATCCAGATCAGAGATCAGGGTCATAATGCAGGTAGAATGTATTGGCTCAGTATTTTCATCATGGTTCCAACCCACAGCCTTGTTCAGAGTACTTTCAGGACACAGTCTCTAGGTCAGGTGTCTGTGTGGGTGGCTCTGTCAACAGATCACCAGCAGTGCAAAGGAGCAGTGTCATTGGAGTGCACCTCCTCAAAACCATATCAGAATGTCAAGAAGAGTCAGGGGAAGACTAGAGGAAGCAGAGGGAATAAAGAGCTAGCAAGCGTCAAGGAAAGCAACTGCAAAATAAAGAAATGCACCCCATGCAAATTTCTCACTTTAGTGTCAGAAATTATGGCAGTTCCACGTGTTATGATCTCCAGCTCTATGGCAACCTTAGTAAAGTCATTGCATTGATATGTGAACACGTCATTTTTTAATTACTCTAATTTTATTTTAGAAAGTAAAGTTCCTCATTATGCACTAATCAGACTTCTATTCCCTCAGCACTCCCTTCCCTTCCCTCCTTAGGGAAGCCACAGAGACTCATCAAATATGCCACCTTCTTTTTTTAATGTGCTCGTAAGAAGTCATCAGATAAGACACACTCTGGCATCAGAAAAATGATTAAGCTATTTATAGTGAATATATCCACAAATGAAGATACTATTAATTTGATAAGAACTATATTAAAAGATCTACTTTTGAATAACAAAGCCTCCTTCTCAATTATTTTAAAATCTAGGCATTATGCATTAACTACAAAAGTTACTCTCACACTACTTCCATGCAAGGATGTAATAATAAACAGAAAGCAAAAGTTTTGTTCCAGATGAACATAAGAACAGACATTATGGGTCTAATTAAAGGCGTCTTCTCCACAGCACTGAAGCAAGTGTATGGCCTCAAATGTACCATCCAGCTTTTGGCAGTCAGCTCAGGAGCCTGGTAAGTTGGGAGTTTTATCATCCCTTATAAGCCACAAACAACCTGAAAAAAATATAAAAATGTGACTGTTTGTCACACCAGCCCTGGCCACCCATGCATGATAACTACAGTCTGTACCCAGAAATAGATTCTTGTGGTGAGGCACACAAAACCCAGACTGGTAGCAACTGGTAGCTGGTAATATCTGGCTCATCTACCTAAGATTCAGGAAAACTTTTGAAGATATATATACAAGTCCAGCTCTCCTGCAAGCTGCATGTTATCATAATGTTGAGTAATGCATGTGTCAAAAGGCTCTCCTGGGAAGGGATGTCCTTAAAAAAAAAAAAAACCAAAATTATTTTACCTGTCTGACTAAAATATGGATTTCTTTTTTCTTTCTTTTTTTTTCCCTTCACATTCAGGTAATTGTAATAAAAATCTCTTCAGAGCTTTGTAACAATAGTTCTCCAAATTATTGGTCAAAATACAAGCCCTTTTTGGATTTGCAGCTTTTTAATTTCATTGGGTAACAATTACTTGTTCCTGCACCCTCTGGAGAGTGAACAGAAAGGGAAATGTCCTTTATTTTTTGTTGATTGTGTCCTGGGGATATTGTTTTTTCCTATTTTTAATCTTTTCCTCTTTTCTTTCTCTTAATCTATGAAAGTTTCCCATGCAGCTAAGGCTGTTTTCTTTCCTGAATGTCTTTTATTTTAGAGAAACCCTTTCTGAGACACAGCAGTGGAACTGTACCTGCTGTTCTAGGTGAGGCTGTCAGTGACATGTTCAATTTTCATGATGGCTTTCTCATATTTTCAGTGTTGTTTCTTGTCTTATTCTTCTTTATTGGCCAACTATTTCAGTTTCCTTACATCCATTTATTCTTTTTCTTGCTTATGCTGCTGCTGAAAAATATTGAGCTGGGATGCTTTTTCTGATAACCACTCAGTATTGCACCAGGGTCTTTCTGTGAGGGTTTATAGTTAATTTAGTGATCACGATGGATTTTTCCATTATCCTTTGTAAAGTGTGTACCTCAAACAGATGAAGATTATTTTCTACATGAACAAAGGTCATATTTCTAGCTTACAGAAGACACTACATCTTAAACTTGCCACAAATCAAATACAAAATATAATTCATCCTATATTTCTGACCAATATAATTTCTGGAGTACATAGGTTTGGGGAGGGAAGGTAAGAAGAAATGTTTCTTATCACTATTTAGGCAATTACGGAATTTTCCATCAAGGGTTTTGGAGTGCTCCAGCACCCCAGCAACTAACTGTTGTTTAACAGGCAAACAACAGCCACAGGAATCATTTCCCAAATTTAACTCACTTTTGCTGTGTAAAACGTTCATGACACATTAATTTACACATTTTCTAACTCTTCAGCAAGTCTCTTTCTCCACACGTATGCAAACAAAATCATCGACAAAGTACTCTCAGACCCACAAAGTGGAGCACATTTCTCACATGAACTGCTGTCCACAGCATCAAAAAGATTGGTTTTCTGTGACTTTCTGTTGCTCTATTATTCTAAGACCACACAAATTTTGCCTTTTCTGTATGGAATGACGGATAAGACAGTATGCCTAGATTGAAACAATACTAATTTCTTCAGGGCAAAATAATAATCTTGACCTTCTCCATAAACCCTACTCAAGATGGCAAAGCCTCTGTATTATGCAGTCCTGTTAAGACAGCCTGCAGTGGTTTGGTTTAACCTCATCAACTGATGGTCCAAGGATTAATTTTCAAAGAGGATTTTATAGTGCTCAGTAAATACATAATCTAGCAGTGGTTCTTGTTCTCTCCATCTTCAATTAAGAATGCATCTGTTTGTCTGAATTAATATGAAAAATAGGAGTGTGGTTCAAAACAGTCACGTGAGTCCAAGATAGTTAATTTAATGTGCATTTGGTGCTGAGTGACAAAAATTAGTGGCCAACTGCAAGGCAGGTCCCCTTCAGCTCACACTGGCCATGCTGGGGTGGAGTGCACTGAGCATCTTACCCAGTCAGACATGGGAAGCAGAGGAGGGTTTAGCTCTGGCAGAAAGCACTGAATCATGGATAACACTTAAGCTTTTCTGGTTTATTATAGAAAGTGTCAGGCAATGTTATATGAGGGAAGAAAGCAAAGGGTAAGAACGATAATTACCATGAAATTCATTGCCCGAAGTGTCAGACAAAGTAATAACTGGGATTCTTTGTATTAGGAGAACAGGTAAAATTGGCAACATGAGCAAAGACTTTATGAGAGTTCTAAGGTCCAAGTGAAAATATATTAGACAAATGTAAAACTTTAGTGTTTCAACATAGAAAGGTTGCTATGAACACTGGATTTTACTGCACCACTCTCAACCAAGAGACATATTGAGGCTTGGAGCAGGGCTGTTTGGAAGTTAAATCCTGTTCATACATACTTGGGCAGGCAGCACCATGAAATAAAGCATAGCAGGACAGTTATGCATTAAAAGCAAATAACAAAACTAAATCACATCTTGCACCTTCAGAGGCTAAACCATGTAAATTATCCAGTCCTGAAGTAAGTACTCAAGGGCAAAATAGGCCTGTCTCTCTTCAGCCTGCTCTATAGCACTAGCCAGGGGGATGCAACACTGCAAAGCAAGTGACTGTACTATGGGTTTTCCAAATTTGTTCTCGGAATTACCCTAGAGCTTCCATGAAGACCGTGGCAAAATCCAGTTTGCACCCTGACATACCTGGTCTCAAGCACTGTTTTGGGTGCCCACTCAAAACATCCCATGGATCAGACCTACTGGTTCACTCCATGACTCAGGATTTCCAGGCCCAGGTAAACACTCTGCAGATTCCCACAGAGAGGATGGTCCAGGTACAAAAAGGTGAGCTAGCACCTGATGGCAGGGAAAAGAGAGCTTTAAGAGGTGAGACCATTAAAACAATGGCTCTCATTTCCAGAATGGCAAGAAGCATTACTCTTTGCTTGGGATGGGAGAGGGATTTGACACTCACAGGTTTGATATTTATATTTTCAAACATCCTTTGCTCTGATTGCTGCGATTGTCTCCAGAAAGTCAATAGTTAGACATGATGAACACAATCACCCTCAGGATTAAACAGATGATGTGCTTTAACAGGTATCAGAAGACTTCCTTCTGATGTGATGAAGGGGTTTTCACTTCAGAAAGCATTTTTCACAATATCACATACTCAAGGTTAATACCAAAATCTGAGGTGTGGAAATCATGAAACAAATGGAAAGATGGCCTAGAAAATTCAGAAGAGTTACATAAAGCACAGGGAAAGGACTGAAAAAGCAGCTGCATCTTGCATGAATGATAGAAACACTGAAAGAATGGTTAACAAAGGAAACCAGATGCAACAGAGAGATGTTGAAAGGCTTTGATCATTCAAAGGCTTAAACCTGACTGTACTTAATGCTGATGGACAGATATGAAACAAGGATGATAAAAAGAATGAGATGCTAAGCAATAGCATTCAGCTTCATGAAGAATGAAAAGTGAAAAGGGACAAAAGAGTCAAAGAATCAAGCAAAACTAATCCTGTCTGGTATAAACATCTAATGGAAATGGGCTCTGTAGAGGAAAAGACAGCATGGAGGAAAAAGATCCGAACCAAAAACCCTCAGCATTTGCATCATACATCAGGAGGCTGCAGAATATGACCCAGCGGGAGCAAAAATGCTCCTAAAGGTGCAGCCAGATTCATGGCAGAGCAAAGGAATTTGCTTCTCATGTGTTCCCTGCCTAAAGAACACTGAAACTTTTATTGCTCTTCTCAACCACACACCAAAGGAGCAGCCTTGGAAACCACCCTTGGAGATGTAATATTGTTTCTGCATTGCAATTGCTTTCACATTATTTCTATAACTGTGTAAAATTTGTCACACTGATAAGTCAGAGATATTGTCAGATTCATAGCAGCAGGAATTAGTTGAAAATAAGGACTTTCTGAAGGACAGGCATGTGGAGTTTGGAGTTTTTTTACAATTCAGTAGGGGTTTTCTTCCTAAAGATGGTTTGTGAAAAAATTCAAACCGGAAATTTTGTCTGGTTTTCAGTTTTCTTGCAAGAAATCGTTCTTCTTCCATGCCCAGGTAACTCCCATGGTCACATTCTTGGAGCATTGCAATATCCTCTGCTGTTAGTTTAAAATTTGCTATTTTACCAGTATTCCTGACAGTAGACTCCTTACTTTGAATATTCATGAACAGGAAAAAAACAAAGGAGTGCAAACAAATGCAAAAATATTCAATTTTTAAAATGTAACCAGAGTTTCAGAAACTGGAATGCATCCATGAGCTACACTTAGCAAGGAATGCCAACATCTTGCAGAGGGAACACATGTTAATGGTTTAAAACTGTTACCTCGTGTCATACATCATATCTGGTGACATCTGTACTCACAACTTGATGAAAAATCAGCTTACCTGAATTGCATAAAAACTAACGAGGAAAACCATCTGTACTGCAGCTTGTAATGCACAATTTTCCATATTATCACAGAGTAAGTCTGTCTCTGATTTTGGACATTAGACTGGTTCAGAATCAGACGAATCATTGTTTCATCACTCTAAAGTTAATTGCCAAGATTTAGTTCTGCCAAAAAACCAAAATGCATTTTCCTACTAACAGGAGAAGACATCACTGCTCCCACAGTGGCTTGAAAGGTTAAGATATTTTACCAAAGTTCAGAAGAATTAGTCTGTATTTAATTTTGATGAGAGTGAACATAAACAACAATAAAAGACCTGAAGCTTAATTACTGGCCTGCTTATTCAGCAGCTGAGCTACAACTCTCTGAAGGCTGCTCTCAGCAAAAGTTACCCCACAGAGCTGGGCCATCCCTGCCAGAGAGTTGCTCCTGCTCCAAAGTTCAGCACCCTGTGCTTAAATTTAGCCTTTGTCTCATCAAATTTGTGCAGGGAGCAGTTGCAGACAAGAAGCCTTCCTTAATGGCTGCTCTGAAATTTCATGATTTCAAGAAGTCAGAATTTGTTTAAATCTTTTAACTCTTATCTGTGCCTCATCACAGAAATTGTAGATTTTAAGGGGTCACTTGCTATGGTCACAATCCAAACCTTCCCTTTCAGGTGTGAAACTCAAACCTTTTTACTGCTTAAGGTAAACTCGCTGGAGCCAGAAGAACTTTGACAAACTCTTTTATTGCTGTTGTTGTGTTCGGAACTTTTCATTTCACTAAGGATAATAAAAAAAAAATCAGATGGATAAAAAATTGCTGCTGTTTGGCAACAATAGAGGGTTTCTCATTTTTGTAGGCAAGAAAAAGACAGAGTACTGCCTGAGAAAACTGTGCTCCATAGCAGAAATAATAATATTGAATAGACCATTCTGAAGTCATTTTGACGGGGGAAGAAAGGGGGGAAAGGGAGGGGACTCACATTTATTTTGCTATTTTGAAATTTACTTAGCAGCAGTTGGTGAATATTTATCCCTACATAAAAGCTCTGATATTCTACTTGTTAATTTCCCTAGTTATTTTCCAGAAAAGGAAAAGCCCAGAGTTGAAATATTAGTGTCACTTAAAATCCCGCCAACAAGAGCAATGTGTAAGCAACATTTTCCCATCCACACACAGAGACACACACATCACAAAGAATGCATGGATTTCTTCCTATAAATGAATGTTCCAATTAACAGCCCTTTTGGGATGCTCACAGGGGTCTCTGCCTAACCACAGGCTGTAACAGGCTCACAATACCATAGCTTTGGAAAAATACCTGAGACTAGTCTTAATTTATATGTAATTTCATAAAAAATTAATTCATTTTTGCATGTTGACTAATTTCAATCCTTCTGATTACCTTCCCAAGGGCTCAGCTTATTTTCAGGCTAATAACCATACTGTGCTACAAGGGCTGAGGGTAGAAAAATCCCCTTTGTAACCTGGCAATGGAACAATGTGTTTATAGGAAAACTAAGTGAGGCTGATAGACTTGTTAAAAGATCAAAAGAATTTTTGGGCAGAGTGCCTCAGAAGTAAATTGTTATAGCTGTACCAGCTCTTGGAAACATCAGATATTCCTGGCAATGCTGTTACAAACTTCCTAATACCACCAGCATGCCTGTTAACTTTGGCTTCCAAAGGGTAAATTTCCCTCCCCAACGTTTGTATAAGCAGCTCTCAGGCCAGCTTGCACAGTTAAGCAGAAAACCCTCTGCTCACTCTTCAGAGCAAATGGATTATAGTACTGGTCACTGCCAATGTATTTTAACTTGGTAAGGATCGCTGCCCCAATACAGAGGGGAGGTATTTTTGCATCAGGTTTTCGAGACTAAGCTTTACAACTAGGAGTAAAATATTTGAGGATAAACTAATATCTAGATTTGTTACGATGAAGTATACACCCAGGAGATAGGACAACAAATGTACTACAAAGTTTTTTGAGAAAGTGGAATTTCCTTATGTGCTCCAGCACCTCAGCTGGCTTCTGAGCTCAGTTCGATAGTCCCTGAAGCAAGTGGGCTGGGCGGTTCCTCGTTTTAACTTCCAACTTCCCCTTCACTATTTTCCATTTCAGTTTATCTGCCTGTCCTTCCCTGCCATTTGACACTGAGGAAACAGGACTTTCCGAGGTTTGCAGAAGGCTTCTTACTCCCCATCCCATGTTTCTTTTCTTTTACATGTCTTTATTCATATAGACTTAAAGCTGCCTTCTCTGGCTTCTGGCCACCTGATAATACAGCACTGAGGCTGCATGAATTGCATCTCTTGGGAAGTAGGAGTGGTGTGTCTGGAGTGATCATGTTTACACTGTTATGTTGTTCATTTACAGCTTGTCTTGACGTGTAAGCATTAAAAAACTTGTGAAAGTGGGGCACAGATCCTACCTTACATCTCACTAAATTCTGAAGAATCATATTACAAGGATATTTTCATTCTCTGATGACCCATTTGACAGGTGAAACAGGAAAAACGGCTTTTTACGTTATCTTCCTACTATGCTTATTTACAAAGATGGCCAATGTTTCCACGGGAGGACTCAGCACTGCTCTGGGCTCAGACTATCAGTTTCCCAGGTGCTGCTGCCTGTGCACTGTAACACATGCACACAAGAACCAGAACATGTGACCTATGAGGACAGCTGTCTGTCTTGCTCCCAGACACCAGTCCTGCCTGTCTTACCTTAGTAACTCTTACGCCCTTCCCTCTCTCCATATATAGTGATTTTATATCACCGCACGTACAGACCACACATGCACATACGCCCACCTGAGCATGCGAGTTCAACAATGTGAATGAGAGCTGTGTACAATAAAGCCTTAACCACATTTACTTTTCAGAAGCATCTTGTCCTAGTTTTGGCTGGGATAGACATAATTTTCTTCTTAGTAGCTAGTACACTATTGTGATCTGGATTCAGTATGAGAATAATGTTGATAAAACAGTGACTTGCTTAGTGTTTACCCTAATTAAAGGGCTTTTCAGGACTTTTCCCATGCTCTGCTGTGAGGAGGTGCACAAGAAACCGGCAGGGAGCATAGCCAGGAGAGCTGATCCAACTGGGCAAAAGGGTATTCCATACCATAGAATGCCACGCCCAGTGTATAGACTGCAGTGAGATGGCAGGAGCTGCTGAATACTGCTTAGGGACTGGCTGGGCATCAGTCAGCAGGTGGTGAGCAACTGTAATGAGCATCACTTATTCCTCTTGGATTTTATTCCCTGCTCTCTCTTTCTCTTTTCCATTAAAAATAGTAATACTATTATTAGCATTAATAGTGTTAAGTGTATTTTATTTTCTTTCAATCATTAAACTGTTCTAATATCAACCCAAGGATTTTTACTTTTTTTTTTCCAATTTTCCTTTGCATCCCACCAAGGGGATGGGGCATTGAATAAGCAATGGCATTGTGCTTAGTTACCAGCTGGGGTTAAACTGCAACACCCTTTAATTACTTATTTTATTTAAGAAGCTCAACCTTGTGAGAATACATTGGAATTTTTCAGCACCTTTTTTGCATGTTAACTTTTATCATAATTATGCACTTGAAAATTAAATGATAGTTCCATTGCATCAGAAGCCATTCTGTGGGGCAAGGTATCTTGCCCCAGCTTGTGATCTTACACAAACAAATCCAAGTTTGATCCAGTGTCCACTTTGCCTGAAGAAATGCAGTGATTTCAAAACCTTTAGATAACTGCAAATTGTTCTCACACCAGTGTGTGGGCCAGATGAACACAAGGTACTCAAGGTTAGCCAAGAAAATTACACAGTGATTGAATGGATAGAAGTGTGCAAGGTCACATTAGTAATAAGTCATCATTTATAGGTACTGTGGGTCATTAGCAAGGATTGTGGTGGCTTCTCCTTAAAAATAAATTTCTTAGTCTAGATGTATTTCCTACAAGGCACGGCACTGCACTTGAAACAGTACAAGACAAAGAGAACTGAGTTATGCAAGAGCCCAGAAATTATCACAAAGAATTCTTCTTAATATGATAGAAATTATCACAAATATTTCCTCTTACCTCCAGATTCAAGCAAGAGATTATAGGCTTTTTTAAACTGTTACACATGTGAAAATAAGGAAATTAACTGTGTTGGGCCAAGGAACGTTGAAAAGGCAGTGGGATCTATGAGGAAACTGAAAGCAAATCCTTAACGAGTCAGGCAGCTCTCATCTGGGACCCCCAGCAGCCAGCCTGCCACGTTGTCCTTGTGTTGCACAACTTCACAACTTCTCCACCCTGCTGCTTCTGCTGCCATGCTGTACATGGGGCATGGCACCAAATACCTATTTCTCTGATGATGCCAGCTGGCTACCAATTGGTTATACACTGATCATTAATGCAGCGCAGAAGCCAAATCTACATTAAACCACAATTACTTTTATTCCTATATCCAGTATTTGGCTTCTAGTTGCATTTCAATGAAATACATTTTCCAGCTGTGCAGAATTGCTGCAAAGAATGCAATTAATGTCTTTTGCACATCTTGAGAATCCTGACCCATGGATGTCATCGGATAATCTCTCACCAGCATCAGTAAGATCATAACTTCCTCCTCCACCCGTGATGTACCATGTTAAAAAGCACAGACACCTTCAGTAAAATTAAAAAGCAGGAAGGGCTCTCTGGAACTGCCTGCCACATGCTTCCACAGTCTCCAAGGCCACCATGGTTGAAACATCACATATTTACTTTCACTGTAATCCGTGTATTTTTAAATGAATAAGCACATACTGATTTGCTGTCTGGGATAGAAAAGGTGTGATTCTGTTTGTAAAGTCATCACACAGTCAGTGTGTGAAACTTTTTCTACATAGAGTTTTGACCAGGTTTAGCAAAATATCCTAGGATAAAAGGACTATAAAAATGCAAATTTTAATTTGCTGTTGCAAAATTCATGAGAGGATCTTTTTAAGGGGATATCTCCAAATGCTATACTCAATTGTTAAAAATTAAATTTACAGCTGTCTATATCCTTGGGACAAGGGAGTGCAAACATAAAGGGAAATTGGCAAGCCCATAGGTGCATTGCCCTTGTCTGTCCTTCCCTGGAAAAATTAGGCTAAGACATTCCAACACTTCAAGGAGGTTTTAGGAACGTTTAATGGCTGAGTTAGAATTCTCTGCCTCATAGTTATGCATTGGAAGACCACATCAAATCACAGCACAATGTAAATACTTCTACAGAGGATCAGTGAAATAAGCCAGGCATCACTGTGCCATTAGTGCACAAGCCAAGGTGCTGCTGCTTTCACAAGGAGACACTACAAAATATACATTTAGGATAGTGCTAAACAACCTACCAAGGAGGGAGCTCTGAAGCACTGTAATTTTATCTTTTCCTTTATCGTTTTCCTGGTGTTTCAGAAATGATGTGTTGAAATTAACCAGGCACAAATGGAATTGAATAAATGATTCTTAAAAGGCATACAATTGTAACAATCACTACATTTTGAAGGAAGATAATATTAAATGTATTAACTGTTCAACAGCTGATATAAAAGTTGTCAAGAACAGCAGAATAGAAGGAATATATGTGTGGCAGTCACAAAGTTGGGACTCCATACAGAACTAAGAAACAAGACACTTCCCTGGGAGAAACCAAGCAATTTCTTCTTATTGCCAAAAATAAACCATGAGTGACATAAAACAACAAAATTTTTATAGTAGAACTAGATCTAAGTTTTAGACAACAGATGTGCAACTCAAAGCTGTTCTTAGCAAATAAAACTCCATTTCAAGCACTCCACTTCAAAACACTTCAGAAAACTAAAAGGAGGGTTGTTTGTATCATCCACAGTGCGTCAGTAACATAATTCTTCTCCAGGATATAGTATAAATATACCTCCTACGTCAAATAAATTCCTGACTTATAGTATTAGGCCTACATTTTCCAAAATGACTAGCCATTCTTAGTCCTCTTTAGCTTCTGATTTCTCAAAATAACATGAACTTCAGAAATGTAAGTACTTAAACCTCTATAGAATGTGTTCTCCCAACACACCCGAAATAGACATCTCAAAAATGGTATTTCTTAGATTTAAATTGAGGAAGTTCATGAAGGGTTCAGATTGAAATCTCCAGGATTTTCACAGAAGATTTAACAGCACAGGCAGCCACAGAACAAGTTTCACATTTCTTACAGTCATCCAGACTGATGTGACAGGATCAGTTCTAAGTATCAGGAGAGGATTTAAGCTTCAAACACTTTTAATTCATGGCTTCTAGCCACAGTTGCTGGAGGAATAATATTTAAATTTGAAATCTGGAGTTGTTAATAATTTTTAGTAGTTTATTTACCACATTTTCAGGTCTTTGTTTCCAGTGTGGTTTAGTGACCATATCATGTCAAAAAGTTTCTCCCACGGGAGGTAAGTGGTAGCATTTACTTGAGTGACTAAACTGTATTTCATTTAACTGAATCATACTATGTTTAAATACTTTACATACTTTAACATTTACTATGTTAAATTAAATGCATTGCAGAAGAACCAGAACACACATGCACTACTTTGGACATCTGAAAAGACTTCTAGGCACTTACTGGCCTTTGAAGCCTGATACTACAATTCTTTTTTTGTTAATGTCTTGGGCTCCAATCTGACACCTTTCGAAAGCACAGCTAGTCCTTCAGTGGAATTGAGATCTAATTTATAGGTAGACAGAGAAAAAATGCAGCTTTCTAAATATTAATTTAGATTCCTCATTTATGTGAATTCTTTTATATGAACTTTATATATCCTTCTTTTGAAATACCTTCTTTTAAAATATTCACTTCAGACACCAATTTTATTGTAAATGATAGAATTCTCTCTAGAAATAGCCCATATAATTCAACAATTTTTTTCCATACTTCTGAATATATTTTAAGTAATTTGAATAATTTTAGATATAAGAACATTCATAAATTCTACAGCTCAAGTTCTCCTTCACTTTGTGATTCCAAAGGTTGAAGAGGTCTGCAAGTCCTCTTCGGTCAGTAAGAACAGTCCATAATTTTGAAACTCATAGAAAAACTTCTCTTCTTCATCCAAAGTCAATAGATTTAAAAGACTGAAGCCCTACAATTTATTACTACAGATCTAGAAAACTTCAGAGACAAAAGGTTGTTTGGAGTTTATTTCATGCTGGATGAAGTATTTGACGTTCCTTGAATCTTCAGTTAATATATTTAAATTTCAGTTGCAAGGTAAAAATAAATTTAGCTCTCATTCTCAACATAAAGTTCAAGGGAAAAAGAAATCACTACCTTTCAGATCTGAAATAATTATTTTATGGGTGAAGTCTTACAGAAAAAAAGATTTTATGACAGTCTCACAAGTGTTTTATTTTTCTATTTCAAGTGTATCCATGCAGTTTGCAGGATAACTGATTTTCCTAGGGAAATTCTGGGCATTTTTCATCCTTTAACTGCTTTTATTTGCGCCTACATTTTTCCCCTGAAAAATTATTTCTCTGTTTATCCTCTGAAATATCTCTCTAGTGGTGTCTTGAAAATAAGCATCTTACCTGTGATGCATTCTATTGATGTGCTCTTGAATAGGAAAGGGAATAAAAGATCTTCACATCAAGGCTCATCTGCCTACAATTCATTATGTTGCTTTTAGTGGCCCCCACCTTCCGCAGTGCCACGACTGGAATCTCTCAAAGATGGTGTAGCTTGGGGATGCACTAGTGAGGCATCATTCACTTGAAACACTTCGAGGGAGTGTGCAATGAGTACTGCACCAGAAGAATATCGCAGAAGCTGGGAAGACCGCTGCCATGGTGAGCTGGTGTCATGACCCAGTTATTGAGATGCCTCTGCCCACATTAAGGTGCATATACCAAAGTCAACAGAATGGATTTTATTTAGCAATGAATGTTAGGTGGAGAGATAGAAAGGAATAGAAAAGAGAGGGTCGGGGTGGGGGGAGGAGAGAGAGAGAGCATGATCAAGCGGTAGAGAGTCACCACCCGTAGATCCAGCAGCATCCTGTTGGTCCTTCTTCACCCTGGGCTTCTTGGTGCTGGGGGTCCTGAGGTCATTCAAAACTTTTCATTATTTATACATTTGAGCAAACAAAGGAATTAATTCTTATTGGCTACGCAGTTCTGTTATGCTGTTGCATAAAGGATTCCCTCGCCTCTAATGCTAATTAGTCCCATGCTCAGTCTTTCTCTCCTGAGTCAGTGGATTTCTTGGGTCGATGGTCTGTGAGTTGGTGGTTGTAATCTCCCCCTGCCAGAATTACCTTTTACTTGGTCTGAGCTGATTTCAGCACAGCTGCTGAGCTGGCTTTCCTTGTGGCCCATGAATTTTACTACTATCAGTGATACATTCTTCTCCCCAGCTTTGATCAACTCACCCTAGGTCTGAGATAAGATAAAGGTGGTACTATTGTCTGAGTGTTATCTCAAGTTCCCTCTGTGGTGGTTTAACTTACAGTCCAAGTTCCAGGTATCCACAGAGGAATATTCTGTGGGGGCTTCAGTGGTGGGTGGTGGTCACAGATGCCATCTGTCCCATAACTTTGGGTGATCCTTGTTTGACCTGTGGTGTACTCATGACCTTCTTTACACAGTTTGCCACAGCGGGAATTTTTGTCTGGATGCGTTACCCAGGGTGTGCTACCCAGATCTCAGCTCTGCCAGGTTTGGAGTTAGTGCCATCCTGCTGCTCTGTTCTGTGCTTATCTCATGGCAAAGTCCTTCTGTGGCCTTAACAGTGTTTGAGACAGGCAACTGTGATCTCGAAGTCCTTGCAGCTGGCTTAATGAGCAACACTGACAGTTTCACAGAAGAATTTACCTTCCAGATTGCAGCACATAATTTAACATATTAAACTGCACATATTTTAACATACTAAACTGTTGTCTTGAGCACATGAATTTTTTTTTTTATTTTGTAAGAAAAAGACATGATAATACACATACAGTTTGACTTATATCCTGACAATTGGCACCTGTCTGGGGAGAGTTCTTTCCTCCTCACTGTTTTTCTGCATTCTGAGTAACTGAAATTTGAGGCCAGCATGCCAAACCCAAATACCTCAGATATTCTTCAGCTTTATCTATGAAAAGGAATATCCGTGTAACTTTAGAAAACTGCCAGAATATTTTTAAACCCAGACTCCTGACTCATTCCCTCTTCTCATGTTTGGATAGATGTGATTTGGTGCAAAACACATCCTCAGTAATGTTATCCTTGCAGTAAATACACCACATTGAAGAAACAAATGTGATCATAATTATATTGAAAATCAGGTCAAAAGATCAGTGAGAAAGCTCAGGAGAAACCCTGACATAGGTCGATCTCAATGCTGTCTCCCAGGAAGATATCTCCACCTCCACTGATTTGTACATGACAGGTTTATAGCGTGAATTGTATCAACTGAGTCCTACTGAGGCATTCATCATTGTCCTGAATTTGTCTTGAAATGGAGGCCTATTGCATTAAAGTGACAGGGATGTTGTTTCTATATACAACTAATGTATATTACTATGAAATCCCTCTGTATCTTATCCTTTCACCAGTCTTTGGGCAGCTCACTTGTTACAAAATCCTTTTTTCTGTCAGATCAGGCTCCTAGGTCAGATACAGGCACAACATTCACAATTTTCAGTAACATGTAACAAAAATATGTTAATAGGAGACAAATAACCCCTGTTATCATGTTGCTCAATCCTAACCCTTGGCTTTTATCAGCTAAGTTGCAACATTAAGTCAAGATTTCTCCAGTGGATTGTTATTCCTACAACTGAAAAGGTTCCCAGATGGCTGAATGTTAGGATTGGACAGGTTATTGATGTAGTAATTTCTCTCTCTTTTACTAATAAATGTATAAAATAATCTGCTGTAGTGTCAGGAAATTTCATCCCTAAATGTTATTACCTCTTTTTGAATAGAGACAAAGGAAAAAAAAAAACCAAACAAAACAAAAAACAAACCATAAACCAAATAATTTCTTCAGTTACCTAATGAACTTTTAATTTCAAGTATGAAGAAAAGAATATATGACCTTCAGCCCCTGTCAAGTCATTGAAAAAGTAGGAATTCTCTTTTTACCACGTCTTTACATAAAAACTAGTAAGACTGGCTTTAATTTTTTGAGGCTGAATTTGATACAAGTACACAAAATGATGAAGACAGGAGAATGTGGGAAAAAAAGACAAATCAGTCTCTCCATCCCCATATATCTTTTCACCATGAAAACCATTTTTTTAATATATTCATTTATATGTATTCTTCTTCCTGAAAGTGGAATTCTAAGATGGATGTCTTAAATTTTAAGACGGATTTCTTAAAATTATCCATCTTAAAATTCACATAAAACAAAAAGGAAAAACAAACACTATAGCACTCCCCCTCCACAAGGTGAGTAAAACACCTCTTCAGAATAATTTTGGCAGCATTCCCTGGATTTAGCTCCCCATATGCCGATATGGGGTTGCCAATATACATTACACAAATGTCTCTCTGTCATATCAGTTCCCACTTATTCATTTGTGAAGTGGTCTTATGGCAGTGAACAAGACAGGACTGCATAAACAAGCCAAGTGTTGCACGGACATTCCCTAGCTCTGTCAAAGTGTACTCCCCCAGTAAGTTTGCCCAGCCTCTCCCATCCTCAGCACCTTTAGCAAAGCCCTATCAGCTCACATAAGAATTCTCCCAGAGCGCTGAAAGCCATAACAGAAATTGCACCAAATAGCCGAAACCTAACTACCCAGAAAAGGCCATTTCCCCCTTCTGTCTCTCAGTTCTGCTCAGAGAACACATGTACACATAACAGCTCCTGAGAGGCAAATTGACGGGCTCTCACTACACACAGGAAAAAAGCTTTCTCTAGCAATACTTTTCTCACATGTAGAGAGGAATACATTTTCCTCTCTTTTGGAGCCACTGTCCACCAGCAGCTCTGGATGACCATGATCTCCTTCCGCCACTCCCTGGAAAACAGAAACCCCAACCTCCTTTTCTCAAGGGAGTTTTTTTCCATATTTCTCTGTATCCCAAAACCAGTGGGCAGAAGGCTTGTTCATGCAGAAGGCAGAAGGGAGCAGCCCAGACAGGAGCCCTTCCTCTTGCCACAGTCCATATGAACAGCCTGCAGCAAGGTGTGGTGAGCATTCCTCTCCTCACGTATGAAGCAGAGCTTCCTCCTGAGCTTGGCCAGACCTGAGAGGACCTGGGGCTTGTTCCCCAGGGAAGCACAGCATAGACAAGGGTAGCTACTGACAAATCACGCCACCAAGTGTTTTGACACTATGTTGGGCACAAAGTTGTCTTCTTAGCCGTCTCTCCAGATCTTAAGTCCTGGTTAAAATACAGCCAGTAGGAAAAAATTACCTACTTACCAGAGAGTCACAGGACATGAGTGTTTCCTAAACTTCCTTCATCAAGTAGGATATTCTAGTGAGTATTTCAGGATGTGGTTTATCACACTTAAACCCTCAGAGGGTTCAGAATAAGGTCGTTTCTGATGCTCACCCTTATGCTACTCATACTAGGGCCAGATCAAATGTTTTGACAGTTGTTCATTCAGAAACATCAGTACAGAAAATGTCAACAATGAAAATCAAAAACTTGTAGAAAAAGCTACTTCATAAGTCCATCATGGCTGAGGCCCCCGGTTTCTTAATAGCAAGGTTGACCTAAACTCTCACTTTGGGCTTTTCAATGCTGAAAATTCAAAGGCACCTTCAGTTAATTTTGAAGTAAAAGTTTTATTGAATAAAATAAAAATGAATAATGCAATCCCTACAGCATCTTCTCTGTTATTTAATTTGATATTTATGTCAATTATTTTATACTGCTACTACATTTTTAATGTTTCTGTAGTACTGTGAAATTTTATGTCAAACTATGGAATTTATCAGAGAGGGCAAGAAAGGTAATTTTGAAAATGAGATTGAGAACTGCAGCTTTTACAGGTATAAGAAACCATTTAGATCTGTGGAATTGCACTTATTATATCAGCTCTTTAAACATCAATGCTGGTGTAGAAATTAATATTATTTAATTTCAGAACCAACTTCACCCCTGCTGATGAATGGAGCAATTCATCCCCTAAGCCATTGGTTTAGGCTGCGTTTCTTGAAACTGTTACATCCTTGCTTAACTTGGTTCTTGATTTTAAGTGGGTAAATCACCTGTTCAATAAACTTGTGTGGAAGCATTAGGGAGCTTGCACAGATGACAATGCTGGTTTGAACATTGCTCATTTTTATAAGAAACTCTTACGAGTAGGGTCCACAGAAAAATGAAAGCTGACCCTCAGAAGTACTGCAGCAAGAGGTGACATCGGTGGCCAAGTTCTCACAGCTGGATGACAGAAGCACAAAAGAATGGAGGTTGGTGTTTATAAAGACATCAGTGTGGGGTTCAGTTTACATTGTTCTCCAACCTTTTCCCCTGCCCCTAGTCCTGGCTGCTCTCTTGGGCTCTCCCTATTGGTTCCTGTACCCCAACCCTGCCCTTGTACTGCCCCTGAGTCCTGGGGAAAAAGCCCTTGCTCCCTGGCCGCGTGGTCTCTCTCGCTCTCCACCTCTGGAGACTGCATGGACCAGATGCAACGATTAAACATCTTCTAATACCCCCATGGAGAGACCCTTCTCACCTCCTTCACCATCGCTATGTTTGTAAGGCTGACAGCTGGCCGGAGCAGAAATGCTGAGCCATCCGAAATGGACTGTGGAAGGGCAGAGAAATTCTGCCCTGTCCTAGAAGCCTCAGCTGTGCTCCCAGGGAAAGCTGCAGCTTGCTAAACAACACCCAGCGCTTACAACACATCAGCATTTAAAAACAAAATTCAGAATGCTCAGAGACAGCATTCCTTCCAGCAGGGCAAAAGCTAGCCCACTTCTTTGGCAATATTTGTCAAAAACATTACTGTGTCAGGAGAGCAGTAACACCTATCACACATGAGCCAGTCTTTAATGAGTTTGATTCCATTAACTCTACTAATATTTGCTTTACATAATAGCAAACAAAAGGAAGTATTTTCATCTTGTTGATGGGCCAATTGTGTAACTATTTCTGTCCAGTGCTCATAGAATGACACAAGACAGCAATAAGAATGTGGTCAGGTAAAAAGAAACCTGGCATTTGAAACCATCTCAACTTCAGTCTTCAGTGACAGATATTCTCTCATCCCTGTTTGGTGCTGAAGAGGAATTATTTTTTGATCTGTCTGGAGGTTTGCAAGCTGAGCATGGCTATTTTGCTGTCTGGCACATCAAAGCTCCAGGCTAGCAGATAGTATTTATAAATATACAGTGCACCAGAGATTGCCACCAGAGATTGCTGGAGTAAATATTAGACGTTTCTCTCTCACTCTCTGGGCTCTTTCACATACTTTCAGGGCTCAGGATTGCTGCAGAGAGAGTCTATCCGTGCCTTCTTTCTGGCCTTTTCTGTTGCAACATTGACTAGGCTACAAAGGGGCAACTTGCCTGTGGCCACCATTCTACTAGGAAATAAAGGGTCCGACCTGGTGTATTCTGCAGAGTTCAATGGATTCCTTTCTCCATTAAGTGGAACCCAGCTGCAAGTGCTTGTTTCTGTCAGACATTCCCAAGGGGAAAAAACTGCTTGTAAGCAAGAAAAGAATCAACAATAAAAGAAACTCTTTCTCTTGTTCTCTTTTATATTGACTGGCTTTTTGTCCTAATAACCATACTCACATATGTTAAATCTAATAAATATCACAATATTTCATACAGGAGTGATCCTCTACAAAGACAACTGTAACTTGTTTAAGACATAAATTTGTTAACAAAGTCTTACTTATGTTTCCATGCCTGATGCATATGAAATTATGTGACTTCACATGTCAATTATTTACTAGCAGAGCTTCCCATTTCTACTTTGCATGATCTACCCTGTATAGCACATATAATACCTTAGGGAGAGGGAAAGAGAAAGGGAAGAAGCAGCACTTAAGTATCTAAAGAACCTTCTATTGCTGACTGTCTTCTACTGTACAAGAAACATCACAGGGTTTGTGGATAACCTCTATGCAAGATCCAACTCCTCCTGTCAATGCCACTGGTTTGTGTATGTAGAAATCATCATGAGCAACCCACATGGTATTTAACTTCTGGCACTGGTTGGCATTTTCTTCTTCAGTAAAAGGAAAAGCATACTACTGAAAAATAGCAGTCACAAATACCTGGACATAAGGGCAAATTTCTTTTGATGCAGAGACTAGCCCATGCCCTTAAAAGTGAGGGATTTTATAGAATTTCCAAACTCTTGTCTGTACTTCCTAAACAAGAAAATTGCTTTAAAATATTGCGTTTATCTTTCTTTCTGTCTTTATCAATTGCCAGACTCCTCTGCTTGAATTCACAAAAATGTTAAAGTCCAGGCAGTAAGATTCCACTTCTTAAAGGAAAAAGCCTGGAAGAGGTAACATGGCTAAGAGTGCTATTAGATTTTTTCTTTTGATTAGCCTGTATCATTTACGGCAGATAATTTGTCTCACAGAAATAAATTAAATAATTCTTAAAAAGAGTAGAAAAACAAATTCAAATAAGAGAGACAGAAAATATAGTCAACAGAGATAAAGTCTTGATTACTAGTGTGGGAATTTAAATTTTGCATTTTTCAACTTTTTTACATTTTTTTTTTAGTGGTAGTATTGTGTTGCTTAGGAATTGCATACATGAAAATAGCTAAGTTAAGTCTTCCGTGATATTTGAATGATGCTGAAAGTTTGGATTATCATTATGCATTCAGTGCTCGCTGGAGGCTATGCTTGAGTCATAGCTCCAACATAAGCACACAGCTCATTTTCTTAGTGGCACTAGTGGTTTATTCATTCCTACTGTTCTCTGAGCACTTTCACATTCTTTGAACTTTCTCTGGAGCCAAGATTTTGCACATTGATCTGGTTTATCTAAACCCCCCTCATACTTTACTTCTGTGCAGATCTTCTATTGTACTTGAACCTCAGGGAACACATACTGTATAACATTACAGTCTCAGTATTGGAAATAGTCATGTGAATGATATAAGATCAGATTGTAAGAGGCATTAAAAAATGGAACTTTAACCACACTTGCAAGAATTCCCACATGGAGGAGTAGATTAATTCAAAAGTGTCAAGTCTTATGAATGAAATCTGACAATGATATACAACCTCAGGAGCAGAAAGTTTCTCCTTTCTAAAAGGGAGCACTTTTGGTTAGTTGATATTTTTCGCTACTTATTACGAATGAAATTCACTTCACACGGGGAAATAGCAGCAGGATTAGCCTTAAATGTACACTTGTAAAAAGTAATTCGTTCATCTGACAGAGACAGTCTATTTCCCAATAAATTCAAAACCAAGGAAAACTGAGTCACTCTCATAGAATAATCTCCCAAGTGCATCAATAATAGCTATGGGCACAGAGAAAAACCTTGAGTATTCAGCTGATGTGGAACCCTTCAGACATCAAGGGATTTTCAAAAGAAGTGAAAGAGATGCTGTCTGACAGGGTGGTAGAAGTTTACTGGATTCATCACCTTGAACAACTTTAATGAACATATTGATGATGCCAGTGATTCAACAGTACCAAACTTCCACATGATCTCTGTTTGCTAATTTTAAGGTATTTCTGGTATTTATTTCATGCAGAAATTATCCCTTTGGAATATTCTGAAGGCTACTTAAGTGGACATAAATACAAATGTTAAATTTTCATTCTGGTCAAACAATTCCCTGTTCCGTGGTGTAAAATTCCCTGCATTACTAGGCAAATGAAACCACAAATATGATTTGTTTACAAAAAGTTCATGGATGCTACCAAGCTCTAAAACACTGTTTATAGTAAAACAAACAAAAAAATTAAGAAATTAATAAAAATCAAGTAAAAATGTAGAAGTATTGGAGAAACATTGAAATTTGCTTATGACAACTACTCTAGACAGAGTTCTATGTTTCGGCTTATTTTATCCATCGTCCTCAAGTAGCCTGCAACAGAAAGTTACTGTAAGCAGCAATTCTTCCATCCCTGACTTCTTTAGCCAAAGATTTCTTTAGGCCAACCCACTACCATCCTTTACAAGGTAATATTTATACAATTTTTCTGGAAGAGCTCTCAAGTCAACATATGCTAAAATATAAAGAACACATTTCAACAAAGAAACTTAACTTTACACAAATAGGAAAACAAAGAGCCAAAACGGTAAATATATTGTCTCCTATTTGCTATCTTCTGATACTGGCTTTGCCTGTTCGAGAGTACCCTGACAATAAGCAGCTGAGCGCACGCAGATGTTCAATGCTCCCAAAATGTTATGACTGCCAGCCCAGCCCTCATGAGACAGTGAATGATAATGAACCGACACAACATGAAATAGCAAGAAAATTCCAATCACATCCATTTCCTTAAGGAGGCAACTAACTGAGAGAAAGTGTAGATGCCACTACTTTTAACCACAATAAATCTTGTTTGGAGAGATGAAAAACAGGACACATATGAGTCTTCTGACCTTGCTGAAAGTAACTCATTCCTTCCTTCTGACTGCAGTACTGAATTTTAGACTCCCCTAATTTTCCAGGTATTCAAAAGACTAACTTTCTACTTAGAACAGCTAGTCAGGGAAAACTTAAAAGTCCCAATAAAGTCAACAAGTCTAATTTGCAAAGTAGAAGGCCAGCAAATGTGGCTGTATTTATCATACTCAGTGTAAAATAAATACAAGAATGACTGAGTTCCATTCAACTCACTGTAAGACCTTTTAAAACAAAATTCCTAATTTTTTTAAATAATAAAAGTCTTTTGAACTAAGCATACCAAAATTCACACACACAAAGAATTTAATTTTGCAAATGTTTTAAGGACACTTCATCAAAACCAGCCTGTAGTCCCCTAATTACAGTCTTCAGCTGTGTGTCAACATACAAGGAGTTATGTACCCACATGAATTTGTTCATTGAGCACCTGTGCCCTAAAAGCACCACCTGCATGTTTATGCACATGTATGTGTGTAGTGCAGGCTGGGGAAGGCGGTTTGCATTTCAGACACTGAGCAGGCAGAACGGGAGCAAATATATAAAAGAATTGAATACCCTTTGAAAATTCAGCCCAAATAAGTTAATCATTCACCTAAATATCGGTTTGGTCCCTTCTCTGCATAGGTTCTTTGTTCAGTATAGAAAATTTCTCTAGTTAAATTCGTAGCCACCACAGAGTAAGAGACAGGACAGGAAGTGCATAACTCAGCAGGAATGGCTCAGCTGTCACAAGTTTTTGGTTTTGGCTCTTGGTTTTAAATCTAGCCTGCTGAAACCTTCTGGAACAAAGAGCACTTACACTTCTTTCAGAAATAAAAGGCAACTTAAATCTCCAAGCATTTCAGAAGACAAAAATTAATCTTGATGCAGCAAACTTCAGGGAAGTATTTTTCTTCCTATTGAGACCCTATTTATTATTCAATGGGACTGTAGAAAGTAATTGCAGCCACACACCACCACCACACCCCATATGGTACAGTGTACTTTGGAGCACATTCCAGTCTTTTGCTGTTTTAAAGGTGTGGCTAATTCCCAGTGTTTCTCTCAGGTAAAGCATTCTCAGATTTCATGCACTGGGATAGTATATAATTCTCAGTTTTGGTACAGAAAGGTGTTCAGATGAGTAACATGTTTCAAGGAAAATCAGGAGAGTGAAATACCAGCATTACCCTGCTTTTCCCATAATGTGTCAAAAACTTCCAGCTATTCCCACAACAGAATTACAGATAATTTTTGAATTCTGCTTTGCTGGAAGATGAATCATTATTTATGTTAGAAGAATTTTAGTGTGTTCAGCATGTTAGCAGGTTATGAAAAATTGCTTTAACTACGCTTGACAAAACACTGTCAGAGCACTAAAATTAAGAGGTGTATTGGGTTGACCTTGGCTGAACGCCAGGTGCACATCAAGCTTCTCTATCCCTCCCCCTTTCCAGCTGGACAGGGGAGAAAAAAGATGGAAAATGACTCATAGGTTGAGATAAGGCAGTTTACTAAAGCAAAAACAAAAGTTTGCATGAACACAAGCAAACAGCTAAAAAAAGGTTTGTTCTCTTATTCCCATGAGTAAGTGATGTCTGGCCACTTCCCAGGAAGCTGCACTTCAGCACATGTAGTGGTTGCTCCAGGGCAACCACTTGATAGGGGGAATGTTGGGGAGCCACCAGAGGTGCTGTGCCAATGCTGCTCAGCACTACCCAAAATACTTTTATCAACACCTTTCTAGCTACCAGTGGAAAGCACAGCACTATTAGGGCTGCCACGGGAAAATGAACTCCATCTCAGCCAGACCCCATAAAATAGGACAATATTTCTTGCTCCTCATTGTTGAGAACTAAAACACTCTGCAGATCTTCACAGCTAACAGGATTTTGGCTATTCATACTACGAACACAAAAAAGCAGCATACAACCAATACTGCTTCAGCATGTGTGCTATGTCTAGTAGCCTCTATTGTTCTGACCAGACTAAATATGAACAGAACTTGATTTACCATTAAAATCTTGATGGTATTTGAAATTATAAATAAATGCATTGAAAAGACAACAATCAAACTGTCAAAGTAAGAAAATATGCATAATAACAGCATTAATAACCCACAGTCTTTTAAATAATGCCTATTAATATCTGCAATCTTTTGCTGCCTTTTAGAAGTGGGCTGCTGCATTTAATTCTTAATCTCAGCTTTGCTCTTTCAGTGCTTGTCAAAGATTTGGTATCTCATCTTTTCGGGAAATATGTGTAAAAAGAGACCGTGTCCTTTGATACCCTTTAGCTAAATATCATAGTGTGTCTATATCCTCTGCTATGGTGTGTACCACATATTTCAGACAACTTCTTTTTTCCCCAAAATTGGTTTAAAATTTATGATGTTTGAATTTAACAGGACCAATTTAAATCAGACATGGGGGAATGAGTACTGCGAGGTTATGAAGGGCAAGAGAAGCAGTTAAGTATCACTTTGTTTGTGAAACTCTGCCTCTGAGCAAAACCATAATTCCTACCTTAGTTCCTAAAGGGTCAGAATAACTGTCACACTAGAATTCATGATTTTTGTTTTCCCAGCCCAATTATATTGCTGAAATTAATTCAGCAATTTGCACCAGGAGATTTACCATCTCTTTTATTTGTTGGTTCCTTAGCCAGCCACATACAAAATAGGCCTATTCCAACTCAGTGGTATCTGATCCTTATCTAAATCCCTCCTTTAAAGGACTAGAATTAATAAGAAATAGTGTCTGGGTGGCAGATATACATTAAACTGCTTCTCCGTTGTGTCGGTGCTTTCTCCAACGAGTACAACTACGAATGTAGGAACAGAGTGGAAAGCTGCTCTGTTCTCTCTCAGGAGTAAAAATTTGGCCTAATACAAACATGATACACACTTGTCACATGCTGCTGCCCACTAGCTCTTCACTGCTCAAGGTTTAAGAGACTCCACCAGGTTGAGTGGATAGGGAATGCATCAAAATATCTCACTCTGTTTCTTGTTTACCGCAGCTATCATACACACACCAGAGAAGGTCTAAAGGGAATAGTATTAGCAGCCCATTGCACATGGATATACTGCACCAGTTTTAGCTCAGTTTCAACTGTGAATTAAGGGAAATGTGGGGAATGCTAGATGCCAAATTCTTTGTTTTGGTACCTTGTTTAATCTCATTATTATTTGATTACAGGGGCACAGATGGGATTCCTGTTAGACACAGCATAGCAAACTCATGGTTGTGCCTGTGTGCACCAGCTGTGTAGTGATGGTTTGAAACTCCATGCAAGACCCAGAAGCTTTCAAAGCACATCCTCAAAAAAAATTTGAATTAAGAAGTACAGACAAAAGAGTTTGGAGAGGTGGTAACAACTCCACCTCACTAAGCATACAGCTATGGCTATTGGTCGTTGTTTTGGTAGGCAAGTAAAATGAGGTCACAGGTCCACAGAGGAATAAGAGTTGGTATAAAGAAAGTGTTCTGTAAAAAAAGTTTAAGTCACAGTCCCAAAGAATACTGAGAATAAGTTTAAGCTACAAATCCAAAACACTGGAACTTGAAAAGAGACATCTGGGGAAGCAAAACAAAGAGACATTTTTTATTGTGGTGTAATGAAATAAAACACCACTTCCTAATTTTTTCTCTGGTAATTTTACAGTGGATATTTTAATTCTTCCATAGTGAAGAAAAAATGTGTTAATACATGGTTTTATAGCAGAAACCCAAGTAAAACTATAAACTCTTATCTTACAGTAGAACATTTCAATTTTTTATGCACCATGTGAAAAGTGCCCCAGAAGTTGTTGTGGGACTCAGTTATTAAGGCAACAGTGGGGGAAAACACAACTCAGGAATATCAGTCTAAGCAGTAGATGTTATCAGTCTAATTTTACATCACTGATAAGATTAAGGTTGGCTGATAAAGGCAGCAGTATTAATGAAATGTTTCTTCAAAGCTGTTGATTTGATAGATCAAGACCATGTAGTCAGGAACTAGAACACTACAGTTAGCATGGTACCGTTGAATACATTGAACACTGGATAGCCAGTCTTGAAAATGTAATTGCAAATAATAGATCATCAAGCATTCTTCCATGAGGCCCTGAATCTCTTTTATATGCTTGTTGATAACCTAGTGAAAAACAAAGAAAAATTGGTACTGTAGATGATGACAAATTTAAAAGAATGGTATAAAATTATGGAGTCATATAATAAGCTGAGTTGGAGGGGACTCACCAGATCGAGTCTAGTTCCTAGCCCTGCACAAGACAACCCTAAGAATCACACCATGTGCCTGAGCACATTGTCCAAATATGTCTTGAACTCAGACAGGCTGGTTCTGTAATCACTTCTCCAGGGAGCCTGTTCCAGTGCCCTACCACCCTCTGGGTGAAAAACCTCTTTCTAATATCTAATCTAAACTTCCCCCAAGTCAGTTTCATGCCATTTCCTTGGGTCCCGTCACTGGTTGTCCTAGTTTGGACAAATTTGGAGGAGAATATCCTCTGATAGAAGTCAGGTCACAACCACCCCTCCCCCCCAGGTTCGGGAAAAAATTTCCTCAAAGGAAAGTGAAAGAGATAACAAGCTATTTATTTAACAAACACACAGGTGGGGAATAATAATGCTAAATAATGAGATCGATCTCTCTGTGGAGAGAAAACCTGAGAAGATGTCAGAGGTCCTCTGTAGGTGCAGTCTCTCTCCTCCTCGGAGCTGGTCGGCGAGGGGCCACCCACCCTGGGCCTCCGGGAAAATTCTCCTGACGTGTTCAGATGTTGTTGAAACAATCCAGAAGAGAAGAAAAGAACAAAAAACACCAAAAATCCTAGGAAAACGAAATTCAACCCTCCGTCTCTCGCTGGGAGAAAAAGAGCCGAAGAAAAAAAAAAACCAAGGGTACCGCAGAAACAGAGGAGCGTATCTCCGTGTCCTTGAAACAACTGCTTTGAAACGTTTTTTGTTTTCTGTCCTTCTCAGGCTCAGTTTAAAGACACAGAAAAGATTGGTGGGCATAGGGTAGTGATAGGGGATACACATTATAAAGTCACCCCAAGACACTGGTCATGAGAGTGAAGAGATCTGTACCTGCCCCTCCACTTCCCCGCATGAAAATGTTGAAGACCACGGTGAGGTCTCCCCTCAGTCTCCTCTTCTCCAAGTTGAACAGACCAAGTGACCTCAGCTGTTCTTCATTAAAATTCCCTTTGAGTCCCTCCACCTTCCTCATGGCCCTCCTTCGGACACTCTTCAATAGCTTAGACTACTGGTACTGAACAAGCTTGACCAACGCGTGGGGAGCACACAAATAGCCAGTGTAGACTCTGATATCTAGGAAACAGCCAAGATTAGGATTTCTGAGAGACTCTCATGAAAAGTAGCAACACTGAACACAGCAGAGGGAAAATCATAACAGACAATGAAAGACACATATCTTTTAAGTGTAGTTGAGTGGAATCTCTATCAGAATAACTTGTCTACTTCTGTATGCCCACCTCAAGGATTATGTTAAGAAATTGAGAAGATGGTGGCAAGTGGTAAGAGCAAGGAAATGACTACCAGTGTTGTAGTAGGGTAGGTGTAGTTTAGCAGCTGCAGCCTTCCCTGGGGGCGCAGCGGGGCTTCCTAGGGCAGGACAGCCATTCTGTCCTCCCGCAGTCCCTTCCGGACGGCCCCGCACTCTTGCTCTCTCAGCTGTCAGCCTTATAACACAGGGATGGCGAAGGAGGCGAGAAGGGTCACTCCCCATGAGGGTTTCAAAGGATCTTTAATGGTCACATCTCGACCCAGCAACTCCCAGAGGCAAAGAGACCATGTGGCCCAAGTGCAGGGGGGTTTTGTCAGATCGCAGGGGTGGTACATGGGCTGAGTTGGGGTACAGGAACCAATAGGGAGAGCCCGAGGGAGTGGCCAGGGCTAAGAGGCACAGGAAAGGTGGGGGAACAATGTAAACCGAACCCCACACCAGACATTTTCCTAAGGAGTATATCAAGTACAAAGGTACAACACAGTACCATCAGACCAGAGTTGCATGTCTGCAAGGAATTCAAAGGGCTGTTAATTATAATTGATCAAAGTACAACACAATCTACTGACCAGCACAGCAAGGTTCATTAACTTAAAGTCAAAACAACAGGTTTTTTTCTAAAAAAAGGTGAAGATAATTTGTCATCACCTCTTTTACTTTCTAGCAAATGGGGTGGTATATCATTGTGATGTTTAAATTAATAGTGGCTATTTTTCCCCTCTAAAAAAACTTCCAAGCAAGAACTACCTCAAGAAAGTTTTCTAGGTTATGTGGAAGGTCAGGATATAATACCAAAAACATTCATCCTGGTCCTATAGTCAAAGTATGAATTTATCAACATTCATAACTGAAATTAGCACAGCAATAATCTTAGTCAGATTGAAAAAATCAGTTTCCAAATGCACTGGTTCATAGAACTTGAAACATATCCTCAAGTCCCCTGATATGAATTTTTAGTTTTTCAACATTTTTGGTACCAAAAATCAGGCCTGAAATTTATTCACTAGGACATTTCAACCTACTATTTATTTGCACTTTGGTTTTCAAGTGATCAGTGAATAGAACGTACCTGTCAGACTAGATAGACAAAATGCACATTGATGAGTTTACACCCACCTTAACTTGACTGTATACCCTAAAGCGACAAATATTTTCATGAGCAGCAGAACTACTCATGAGCTGTTTCCTACAGATTTTTTACGTTGGTCCCCAGCTCCCTCCCTGAACTGCTCCAGTTTAATCCACAGTGCTGGAGAGGACACATCACAGAAGACAAAGCCTAGATGTGTACTGATGTGTGGAGGCCGGTGGGCCTGCTGGACAAGGAGCAAAGGGAGTCCTATGGTGGGACAAGTCCAAAGTTTCTTCTGAGGTTAGGGTGACTGAAAAAGCTTCCCCTAGGATGCTCTGTTCTGTTATGTAAATGTATCCCAGTTCTGTTTCCCTGATTGGCCCTGATTCCTCTATCTGTCCGTAGTCTAGAAGGCTCTCCCACCCTTGTTCCCCCCATCGGCCCTTGCCCCATTGCTACGCCCTCAGAGTTTCCCTATTGGTTCCCTTACCCTGGCCCCGCAGGTGTACGGGCCCTTGCCGGCAGATCGTTGGTCTCTGTTGTTCGCTCTGCTCCCCTATATAGCCCTGGACCTTCCATTGTTCTTGGTCTATTTCTCTAGACTGTTGCCCGAGTGTGGTTGTAATAAATCCCTCCTGTAGAACCCCATGGAAAGACTCTCCCTGCTCCTTCATTGTTGGACTCTTTTACCAGCTGTCCAGTGTGTGTGTGTGTGTGTACGCGCGTGTGCAAGTGTGGTGGCTGCACCGAGCGGCCTCCTCCTGGAGACGCTTTTGGGAAGGTCATGGCATTTTACCATCCAACACTGCACCATGACACTGATGGGCCCAGCGACAGGCTGGCTGGCCAGCACGTAAATGCCAAACTACAGCACAGCAGCCAAGGCTAGCACTTTCCCCTCAGTGTGAGCACTAATTGCATCTCTCTATTCTCCTCAGATTCTACTTTTGACAAAGATTTTAAGACCATTTTTCTAGCTGATATTTTTCCATCCACTTTTAAGTTTAGTTGCACTTGGCCAAACAGTTTAAAAGTTACTACGTAGGACTTGACAGTTGAAGAGAAAGTCAGTGTAATTATATAAGCTTCATTTCCTTAGGAAACCAGGCTAAAAATGTAAATGGGGATTCGAAGCTTGATAGTGCCCTTTCAATAAAAAGAATGAAGCAAGAATATATGCTTGCTTTCCTGCCACAGGAAATTGCTAAAACAGGCATTTCTTTTAATTTAAAGAACAGATTGCATAGAGTTGCTGTTTGCCCGGATGCTGTCAGAAAAGGCCATTGACCTGTTAGTCCAATAAAAATAAGTAAAAGAAAGTAAATTACTGTTTAGTAGAGTGATCCCACAGTATCAATCCTTAACCTTTAATTTCAATTATAAATTAATTAGTCTGCAATCAGCTTAGGTTTAATTCCTTTGTTCATCTCCTTTTTATCCTGTCTTTTTGCTGTCTATTGCAAAAGTCTAATGACATTACCATTTTCATCCTCATCACACAACACTTTTACCCATGGTAGTCAATCTTGCTGGGAATGCAGTATGTAGAATTCCAATAGTTCTGTCTGTTCCTGCAACTGCCTCTTGGTATCATCAAAAAGGATGTTAAATTTAATCACCATCAAGAACTTCAGCGTATGAACCCACACAGAGAAAACAAATGTGCGGAAGATCCAAAGATACATTGATCAAAGAGAGCTTCAAAGCACTGGAAAGGCCGCAGGAAGCATAATAACACAAGCAAATATGGCATCTAAGAATGTTGACCAGGAGCTCTATTATACAATCCTTGCAGGCCAACATTTAAAAATGTGTCCTTCATTTTGCACTGTTCACAGCTAAATTCTGGCACTGTCAAGAACAGTGACCCTAAACACATAACTCACATAGAGAAATATTTTGTGCACAAAACAATGGTTGTCGTTCACTGGCATCCAAGTGACAAGCTACGCTTCACCACTGCAACAGCAGGGGCCAGCAGGATTAGGGCTCCTCCACAAGCAGGGATGAGCTGGGAGCCAAGGAGAATCCCAACACAGGGGGGATCTCCCCACCAGGACGTTCTCCCACAGGGTATGAACAATATCAGGATGGCAACCAGTACCCCTGACACCTCCAAACAAGGTACACTGATGAATGACACCAAAAGTCCAGTCAGGGCTCCAGTATAGATCCAGAGTCCACCTAGGAGGCATGGACAAAAGGTTGAAGACAGTGCGGCTTTGGAAATCATCCCATAAGAAAAAAAAATCCGTAAGCCAGGACAGCAGCATACAGGAGTAGGCACAAATGTATTTCTGATGGAGCTCAGGGCAGGTCTAGGTGCTTTCTGGGTCTGAGCTTAAAGGGAGGCCTAGGGCATGGGGAGGGGTTGCAGACATGGGGGTCCCAGCTGAGACTACTCAAAGTAATCACAGCTTACAGGTGTCTTACAGGCCCTGACATGCATGTTGCATAAAACAGTAATGGTAGAGGGAATTCCTGCCAAATCTGTTAATTTTGCACTAAACGACAGAGGAATTGAAATATTGAATTTTTAGCAAATATCTTAAAATTGGAAGTGCATATGAAAAGCATGTTCCTTTCATGAGAGAATAAATTCCTGCTGTGAAAATGCTCTTTTAAATAGAAACTCAGTTTTCCACAGGAAGCAGTTTTTAATGGAAAACACTCTAATGGAAAAATTTTCTTTAATGGAAAAAAATCATCTCTTTTCAGTGTTGGAGGAAATGAAATCCAATTTTTCTTTTTCTAGGCTTAATCTTCCTGTTGTGCTATTGTGTTTGAATCTTTAGTACCCGCAGGGCTCATCAGTGTTAGAGTCTTGCAGTGAAGAAGATAAAGTACACATGAAAAGATGCACTATGGAAAGGACATCTTTTTCCCCAGAATGTGATTTCTTCCCTCCTACCAGCGAGAGCCAAGATATGCTTACTTCAGTCTCTGCTGATGAGATGGTACTTTAAGGAGGACTCGTGCAAATGAAATGATGGAGGGGAAGGATTTCCTGTGATTAGATTTATTTAGGTGCTTGGGGCATTCAAAGCTGCTGTTGAGTCAATGAAAAGTTGGATTTCCTAAATCAACAGCAAAAGAGATGTAGCACCACTCTGCTGATAAACACAATTAGACTTGTTTGCAATGCAGTTAGGGCCCCAAGGCTTTCAAGTGATTTTCTTGACATTTGTACTTTATTTGGGTCAGCCCTTAGAGTTCTACAGCAGCTGCGGTTCCTGCTGACTTCAGTGCACACTGTGCATGCTCAATAACCTTCAGAACTTGTCCTTTAATTTAAATTTTGAAGATACTTTAGGGCAATTATGAACAAGACATGTTAGTCTGCTACCCTTTAATTTCCCCATCAGCATGATACAAGCTGAACAGCTTGCTTTGGCATCAGCCAGTTACAGAGATTTTCCTGCTGTCAGTCTCACGATGAACGACGTTGCTCATTGCAGACACCTGCCTTCAACACAAAGAGTCTGTGCAGACACAAAGACCATCGTCCATCAGTGGCAAATGTTAATTAAAAAGTTAGGTACAGGGAGAGCACCTTTAGTTATACCACTGCAGTACTCCAGTGGCCACATCCTAGTTTTGTGAAACTCTTTTCCAAAGCCTGCAGCCAGCAGTCAGCTGGTTTGAACATCACAGTCTGGTCACAACAGAATTGCCTACCTGAAACACATTATTCATCTTCACATGGGATAAACAGGGATGCTTTGTGATGGTAATCAGCTCTTTAAAGCCCAAGACATAAGTTCTGTCTTGAGTTATGCATTTTCGTAACAACTCGGTCAAAAAAAGAAAAAATAACTAGATGTGAAAAGACAGGTTTTTGTCAGGTAGAAATTTCCATCCACAAAAAAAGGCTCAATTTTGGGAATTAAAAAAGGATAAATCATAAAATGATCGTCCTGAACATATAGAGCTAAGTGGAAATATTGACAATTTTCAGCCAAACACTTTTGATTAGCCATTTTTAAATCAAAACATTCATTTTTTAAAATAAAAACCACTCATTAATGAAGGACATTCATCGCGACTGAAACAATAATAAACAGTACTGATTACACATCATAGAATAGTTTGGGTTGGAAGGGACTTTCAAAGGACATCTTGTCCAACGTCCATGCAATGAGCAGGAACATCTTCAACTAGACCAGGTTGCCCAGAGCACTGTCCATACAAAATTTTTTAAAATTATGTTCTCTTATTTATTGATCTTAACCCTTAAGAAAAAAAATGGAGCAAGATGTTTACCACCTCAAATGTGCAAAATTCTCTTGTAATTCCTACAGATGTTAAGCAATGACCAGTAGGGTTTTCCTGTATTCTTGTCGTATTCATGAACACCTTTTCTCGTGCACATATTTAGGACAAGAATTGGTTCAAAATCTCTTTGCAGGCAGTAACCAATATCTATTATTTTGAACCTTTGGGTGAGCAAGGAGAGCTTGTAGCTTTGGACCAGATATTTCTGACTGTGTTGTCAAGGAGCCAAATATTTCAGAAACTATTGAATGCATGTAAAAATTTCATAAGAGACCATTTTGCTATGTTTAAAAAACATTTAACACCATACGGTTCTCCAAAGCCTTTCATCTTCATGTAGTTCGGTAAACTTTACCTAATTAATCATAGAAATTACCCTACCTTGTTATCTGTGAGACAAGCCAACAGGGCTGAGGTTAAAGCACTTTGATGAAAAATTATGATCATTTTGTGTTTACCACTGTGATTGTTTCATGGATGCAGGCAAGAGCTGAGTTTGCAATTCAAATAGTCCATTCACTTTAAAATGGTTTATAAAAGACAGAATGAAAGGCAACTATCACTACCTATGAATTTTTTTAATAAGCTTATGAATTTTAAAAGGCATTTCATGGAAGAAAAAAGCCGACAACAACAAGCTTTTATGGGATATTAAGGATGAGAACTAAATACAAAAATCAAGAAATAGAAGTTAGTTTAAAAGTACAGCCTTTTTTATTCTGCTCCCGTGTATTTATTGTTAAAATGGTGGTCTATCGCTATAAACTATTAGTGAATTGATACAGCACATAATGCAAATTGAATGTGAATACTGTGCAGAAGAAAAGGCAAATGGAATTGTGTGCAATTTACTTGTACCCAAGATGATTCACATTTCCTATTTATCTTCGATTTCACATTTAGAGTGCAAAATAAAACCTTAAAAAAGTAAACAGGATTTTGCCTTTTTTGAAGGAATAATTTTTAATTATTCTAAAAATAAACAGCAGCCACTTAATGGGTTTTATATATGCAATTGCCACAATTCACCAGATATATAATGAAAGCAGCATTAGAAGCTAGTGCAAGAAAAGCAAGATAAAACACTGCATTTTCCTATCCTGTGTGTTGGGAAGTGCTGCCTGCATTTTCAGGGTTTTCCAGACCAAGGAGAGCCACAGAGGGATGGCATCTCTGCTCCAAACCATTCTGCTCCTCCCTCTGCCATCATTAACTGGCTGGCCAAACCACTGGTCCTGGAGTTTGAGGTTCACATTTATTTAGATGGAAGATGTGTAAACCGCAGTTTGCTCTGCCAAAACTAGCAGGTTAATTGAAGCCAAGGACATCAGTAGTTTTAATTTAATTGCAATTTCATTTTTGGTGTCAAAATCATACAAAAAAAATTTGTCATGCCCTGTTTTAAGAAGCTAATTTACAGCGACTGACCATCTGCACTTTAGGTGCTTTGATCCTTTCATACTCAAAAGCCAAGCGTCTGATGTTGAACAATAGAAATTAAAGTGCACGAAAGTAGAGATGAATTTCAAAAAAGCAGCCATATCTAAACTCACAGAGTGTAAGAACAAAAATTATCATAAGATTTTCCTAGCAAAACCTAATGATGCTATAAATTGGCAATGAGGACAATACTTGGACATGTGTTATCACTTTTCCAAGTGATTAGAGAAGAAGCTACAGTAACCAGCAGTTTTTTGAAGCTGTCATTGATTCTGTTGCATGTAATTACATGGTCATTATAGGTCTGGACAGCATAGGGTTTTCTTGATCAAATTAAATCATGTAAGTCAGACAGAAAGACTGTGTCTTTTTTTATGTTAGTATTGCAACTAAGGATAAATAGTGGATGTATGCCCCCTGAATAATGTCTTAGGTCAGGGAATGAGATATTCCAGCCACTCAGAAATATATACTGACAAGCCTTGATCTTCTAATATTCTTAAGCAGGGAAAGTCACTGTGATGATTGAGAATGCAACAACAGTCATGGCTAGTCCAATGCAAAGTAAGAGTGAAAGACCTGAATATAAAGCAATATTGGAACACTACTCTACTGAGCAACATAATTTTAAATAATTCACTCAAAACCACAATAGGAATGAGTACCTCATCATGAGGGATGTTTACCATGCCATTAAAAGGGACAAATAAAATGGATTTATAAAATTAGTGACGAAATCATCCAACAGAGTAAGTAGGTGCATCTGGGTATATCAGTTACTAGTGATGTTTTTAAATCAAAGATTAATCTCCATTTTTAAAGGACAAAAGCCATTTATTTGCATAGATAATATAGGTATACTGGGTGAACAGGCACTCACAAAACTGAATTAAGTTTATGTTCATTCACAGCTGACAATAAGGTTGGAAAACAGTGTGTTGTTTACAGCGAAAACCCATAAGGAACTATTCAGTTTAAAAAATTGCCCTCAGGAACAGTATGAAATTCCTGCTATTTGATAAAGCACTACCAGGAAAGCATAACAGGAAACTGGCATTATTTGGATTCAAATCTCCAAGTGAAAAAGTTCTACAGAGAAGGAAAGAATTTATTGTGAGATACCCTGAAGTCCTTATACAGCTGCGTACCTGAGGAGATGAGAAATGACCTTTACTACAGGGTCAGATTTACCAGCAGGCTTGAGAGAGAGGTGGGAGGCTTTTAGCTGACATTGTTCAAGCTTAATGACCCTCCCTTTCCCTGAAACTGGCTGCAGAGGCAGACGTGTCAAACATTTTCTCTTGCAGCTGTTGAATACCAAATCTGTTTTCGGTCACTAGAATACTGAAGTATGTTTCTAAGTATTCAGTGAGTTGTGATTTTTCCTCTAACTTTCTGTAATGTCTTGCTAAGTGGTGTAACTTTTCAAAAGACATGAAGTTTTTGGCTTGAATTTGGGACCATAGAGGAAAGATGCTGCCATTTATAAGAAATAAGTTCACCAAAACAACAATTGGTAATGGGCATGCCTAGGCCTACATTCCCAAGACCTAGCGTTAATTTCAATACCCCCTCCTCACAGCACTACCTTGGGGAAATCAGGTTTTATTCTCTGCCAGATACGTATCTTTGGACATCAGTATCTGTGATGATAGATTTCTTATTAATAGGATTCTGAGCCCTTTTGTGCCAGTGTATTGTTTAGTTTTCTACCAGCGTACCCAGCTGCAAACATGAAGCCCCAAAAGATATTTGTAATTTTCTGTTACAGAGGCACACTAGGATTTCTGTTCTGGCAGCAGAAGATGAGACAAGGGTTTCATCTCCAGTCCTTGTCTTTAATACTTCATTATCATCTGTATATACAGCAAGAGCATTTAGTTTTGATCAAGAATCCAGGTCCCACTATGATAAGGGCTGGACAGACACAGTCAGGAGAAACGTAAAATTCACAGCTACTGGGCTTTAATGGGAGCACTGTTTTGATTTTTTTTTTGTTTGTTTGTCTTAATATCAGGATATTTAAAGAGGTGCCTAAGTATGGATTTAAAAGGCAAACTTCAAGCTTGATACATAATTTGTTAATAACTTTTAGCAAAACTTCAGTGTGAGAAATAAAAGAACACTCACCCTGCAGTGCTTCCTTTCTCTTCAAATTAAAATGCATTTGATATAAAATTCAGTTTCACTGCCCTTGTCCAGTTTTTCTACATTGCTGAAAATCCCTAAGCACAGCCTTTCAAAGGCTCATTGCCGTTCTTGCAGCCTCATTCAGGTTTTCCTTGAAAGCATTTGAGATACACACTTCCACAAACAGTCTGAGCCACCTAAACGTGCACAAACAGAACTGCAATCTCACCTGCAGAGGCACTAGGAGGGTAGACCCATTTCCTATTTCAGCCCTGAGGGCAAAATCTCCATGTTTAGGCCAGCTCTATGTTCATAGTCTGTAGAGTGTTGACTTGCCCCTTCCGCAATGTCTAATACCTCACAAGGGTATCTGGAAGAAAGAGGGATCAAGAAAAAAACCTTCTCTCTGGCAGCTTGGACACAGAGTAGAACTGAAATGCAAACTCTAATTAAGGTGTTTCTGCCCACATTTTTCTGCTTACTTTCCCAGTTTGGGTCTTTGGGTGTATTTTTAATGGATTCATTCCCCGGTGCTGCCTTTCCAGCTCTCTCTTGGCAGGAGCACAGAGATTGCAACATCCTTATCTCTGCAAGGTGAGGGAGAAGGAGCTCAGCAGCATCTGTCTATTAGAAGAATGAAATCAAGGTCTCCGAGAGAAGTAAAAGTGAATGAAATATCAAAGTGATGGAAAAGAAATTGAGAAAAAAAATCTCTGAGTGTTTTCAAGGAGCAGTAAAGAACTAGTTGTCCTACCCAAAGGCTTTTCTTTTTCTCTCCTGCTTCATATGTTACTCAGGGGTTTAAGGAAAAGTGAAAACCTGTGCTAAGCTCATACCTCATACATGGGAGTGAAAGTATTTTTCTTTTTTCTGCCCTTTTTTGTCTTTCTTTGCCCTCTTCATGTGCTTCCATGTGTCTTCCTTATAGTTTGTGTACAGAAAAGTAACTTTAAAAGAAACACTTTAATGCAAAATCAAGCACTGTAAAGTTAGGACATGCCAGGATTATTGATGCACAAGAAGTCTTAATTCAGGCCATTTTATGTATAAATTTAACTACAAGCTCATGTAATATTTCTTCTGCAGGGTGTCTGACTTGTTCAGTGAAGACTTTTTTTTTTATTCCCAACATTCAGTGAGTGGCCCGCAGGCCTTACTTAAACTACGCTGTACTGAATACAAAATTATGTCATTTGTTCCAAGCGCTCCACGAAATTTGAATACATGCGTCTTTATGGCACCTCTCTGCAAAACTGATAGCATTACCCTTACAGGAGGGGAATTAAAGCATTGAGATTAAGGCCACTGCTTCCTGAGCCTCCTCAGCGTGCACAGGTCCTTGGCATCTGTATTTTTCCTCAGACTCTGCTTCTTTTTACCTGCATTATTTGAGTAAGTATGTAAGCAACATAGAAAGACAGAGACGTCTGCTGTGAAAAAAAAGTAGAGGCACAGCTTCTTGAGATAGACTAGCACCTACCTGCCCTGCTTGGCTTTCCTGTCCACCAAACTCTCCATATCTCCCACCCTTGCTGTGGCATTGCCCCCCTGCCACTGCCTCCTGGTTCCCTGTTCCCACACTGCTCACAGTAGTTTCCAATTTAAAACTCAGTACAGCACTAGAGTTTCTCATCATCATTTTTGTTTTAACATTACAGACCGACACATCTTCCCCCAGACTCCACCTTGCAATCAGACAAACCATTTTGGCTGTCAGACAGGGAAAAAATACCAATTCCCTTGTGGACAGAGATGAGCCCTCAGCTGGAACTGCTAGTCAGGAAGTTACTACTGACAGACAAGGTGGTCTATAAATACCTCACATAAAATGATGTTAAGGTACCACTGCGGTGGCTGTAAAACCAAATATTCAGAAGTTAGGAAATGCCAGCATGCAGGGCCTGTGTACAACCCTGAGTCAGCCCTACAGCCAATCCACTTCAAAAGCCTCTCTAGCTGACATAGTGCCCTTGGTTACCTGTATGTTACAGCTGGAGATGCACACTCAACCAAGCCATTTTTTCTACTGGACTATGGCAGGCTGTGTGAAGGGTTTCACCCTAAAACAAAGTACTGGCGATTGTATCATCATTTACCACCTGCCCTCATTTTAGCTGCCCCATTTCTTTGTTTGGTGATTCCTGTGGGAAGCTGCACTTGGACGGGCTCCTGTGCTTCACTAAAGGGGGAAGCCAGCAGAGAAAGCCACCCCTGGCCTGCCAAGAGTCATGGTCCCTCCACAGCTCAGTGGCCAACTAGGCATCAGGGAGATGAAATTGAAATCCAAGTGGTTTGTCCCGTTCACATGCTGTAAAAGCCTCTTAAACTTTTTCAGCTTTTTCAGCTCTGTCACCTTCAAAATGAAATGTTTCAATTTTTAAAGCATTTCAAGTATTATCTTTAAAAATAAACACCAGAGGAACTGCAGTAGATTGCCTGCTGTTATTGACTCTGGAAGGACTGCTGACTGAAGCACTACACACCAACAGAGCAATAGCGATTTAATGTTCATTAGTGTTTAGAGCAGTATCTCAGTGAGAAGATTAAGAGGCCAGGAAAACCACTGAATTTCCATTCTTTGAGATTCAAGGTAAGAAAATGCATTCAGCATTTTCCTGTTCAAATTCTCCCTGAGATGTGACCACGAAGGGAGATAAGACGTCCCCTCCAGTACTCACAAATTCTTTCAAAGGATGATTTAAAAATAAAATATTGTTCTGCAAGGGTGAATCTTGATAATGCAGCCTTACAGTATCTTTCAGAGGAAACAAAAGGAAAGGTGCAATGCTGCTACAGCTCAGAAATTGCTTTGTTATCTGACTCACACTTGGAGCAGGAGCAGTCTCCAGTCCTGGCATCTATCACAAAGCATCAGAAGAACAGCACCGAGTTACAATTTTAAAATTACAGTGGAAAGAGACTATTATTTCCACTTTGTAGGACTGTGATAGAAGCCAGCTCTCTGCTATCTAGAATAGCTATTTTCCCCCTCAGCATGGTCATGTCTCAGAATCTGCCTGTTTGGGGCTCATTAGAGCATTTCTTTTTTTTTGTCCAAATATTTTTGCCTTCTTACAGTCACAAAGAACAGGACTGAAGAAAGTCAGCAATTTTTTTTTCTTTTCCTGTTGGTTTCCCTACTGATATATTTGCTAATACAGTAATTAAAAGCAAATTACACTCCTCCATAGCTGCAGAAGTAATTATGGGCCATGTCTAATAACGGTTGCCAAAACAACTAACAACTCTCAAACTAGCTCATAGAGCACTTTCTCCCCTGTGGGTCTCTAACAAGCTCAGCAGCTTCTTTCCTTTCCCAGCCAATCTGTCTCAGCACTAAATGTATATAAATACCATCCTCAAAATGTATCTACAGTTTCATTGTCCTCTGGCTCCTCACTACAGATCAAATCTTAGCTGATGTCAGAGGTGAGATGCCCCAGAGCTCAGGGACAGGCACAGGAGCAGAGTAAGGCCTTGAACTCAGCAAACTGTCATCTCCTGTATTTATCCAGCTCCATGGCTCCATGGCTCCACACTCTTGCTCCTCTCTTTTTCCTTTACAATCTCCATCCTCCCACACCATCCATTTCTTCCCTTGCCTATTTCCTTCAGCATGAGCCAGGCAAGCCCACCAGTGCACAGATCCATTCTTGAAGAGTTCAGGTGTCTCACACTGAAGCCGCACTTGGTAGGAGACACCAAACTGGTAAGAGGGCCATAACACGACGTAGTGCAATCCTGCTCTGTCAAGGTACTGAGGGACAGTGAGAGAGCACCTTCTCACTTTCTCACTCTTTTCCAAGGAGCTCACCACTCCTGTTGGGTCCTTTCTAGACTTCTGTTCCCAGAAGGCCAAGTGCTGCAAGAACCTACCAGGAAGCACTGCTCACCCGTGGAGAAGAAGCAGGCATTTGTGGCTATAAAATGCAATTATGTCCCCGCACGTCCATGAGCTAAAGGGACAGGCTCCCCTCCTGTGATGGAAACACTCTCCCTGGAACAATTGCAGTCCTACTCTCTGTTTCCCACACTCATGACATAAAAAATGGTTTTTATGTTATCCTTAGTGCCTTTTAGCCTGGGCACTAAAGATTATGGTAGTTTGTTTCCTTATAGCAGATACAAGGCATTACTCAACACATGTGATAAGAATGCATCAAAGAGAGATGCTGTAAAATATTTCTGGTGCTGTATTAACACTGAGAAAAACAAGTAAAAAGCAGACTGAAAGACAGGCTTTTAAAACCAGATTTATGAGGTACAATACCTTACATTTCTTTTCAGTCAACATTTCAAGAGAAGAAAAACCTGAATTTGGGCAAGCTCACATCTTTTTTTGTTTCGAGTTTGTACTGTCTTTCATCTCACATCTGACTAAGCCACTTAATTCAAAGAAGATGAGTTGTTACGTCACATTTAGTGTCAGTGAAATGTGTCTGAACAACAGCCCCAGAAAGCGATACAACCCTTCGCACATGCAACCGCCAAGGGAGCCCAAGAATGCTGAAGACAATTATTAAAAAAATTAAGAAAAGAAAAGCAATTTTGCATTACCCTCCCTCTAATGTTTTAAGAATCAGATGTGTTGAAAATCATATGCCCTTGGGTTTTATTTTTATTTCCTCTGTAATAATGAGCTATGCAATCCATTCTGGTTTGATTTTTTCTCCAACAATGCACTACTTCATCTTAAAGCAGGAAAAAAAATGTTACTTTTCTGGAATAAGCCTGGAGTGACACAAAACTAAATCAAATCATTGCCTGGGCTTTTTCTTCTTTTATGGATTAACTACTGTTGTGGTATTTGGTACAGTTCTTGTCTCACTGAAGTGTAGGGAACTTTGCCATTTACTGCAAGAAAATAAATAAATGTTCTTGCTCTCTCCGTATCACCATTTTTCTAATTAATATCACCAATATGATTAAGTACATGTAATATTTCTGCCAAGGGAGCAAAATATGTATCCCCATGAGGGTACATGTGCAGTAATTTTCAGACCTCACTTAGGCTTTTCTGCTGGTAACAAGTTTTCTGTTTTCATAAGGATTTTATTTATTTTACATTTGACACTCTGAGTATGCATTATTTGTTGAAGTGGCTTCTTTCACGATCCATCTTCCCTCTTTAGCACAATTTAGTACAACTCTCCAATTTATTTGGCTCCAGAGTCAAATTTATGTCATGTGCTTTGCCAGACAGTGAAAGCACAGTCTCATACAGGCATTTAAATCAATCAGTTCATAAGATCTCAGTGCTGGGGAATCACTCTATTGAAAAGAATTTATTACCAAAATACAAAACTATGTATCTGTAGAAATAAATCTGTAGCTGCAGTACATATATCAGCCAAGGAAAGCAGATCAGGTAAGGTAGTGCCTTGTGAACAAATGCTTTGAATTAATGCGTGTGCTATGTGAAATAGATTTTACAGCACTTCTGAAAAAAGAGTCCGACACATTCTTCTTAGTACTCACCATTATATTTTTGCTTGTTGCCTTCTAACTTACTGTGACTGCAGTCCTCAGAGATATGATGCATCTGTATGAACTCATCACTATGTCCTATTCAGGTTGTTTTTCAACCCTAGCACTTTAGAAACCATTAGAGACGGACTACGAGACTTCTGGCATGCAGGAATCTGAAAGTTTCACAGTTCCCGTCTATGACCTTGGTGTTTGATGAGCCTCTCCTGCTGTAGTCTTCTAAAAATCTACCCTGTCACTGCCAGCCCATTCATTGCCCATCCTTAAATCCCGGCACCAGCAGTGGAAGGACTGTCCTTTTCCTGTCCCAGGCAGAGGGCCCCACCATCACCCTTGCCTGGACGTGGGGGGAGCAGGGAGAAGCCCTCTAGGACAAGTGCACAGGGACTGAAATCATGGCAGGGAGCTTGGAGAACAGGTGCACAGAGGGTGCCTGACTCTGGCAGCTGGGGTGCTCAAACACAGAGTCACCGAGCAGGTATTCTTCCCTACAAACATTCATATGGGTTAGGCTCTAGCCCGCATTTGAGGGAGAATCCCAGCCATACCTGAGAACTTAGCTGACCGTATATTCTGGATGAGCTGAGCAAGAATGAGTTCTTGGCCCACCCACAGACATCCTGAGCCCTCTGCACAGCACTTGTTCTCAATCTAAGCACCTGTAGAGCTAACACCGAGAAATAACCAGCAGAAATAGAGCTCAGGCAGCCAAGGCCTGCTGACAAGCTATTCTTAACTTTGCAAGGAAGACAAGGACAATGACTATAGAACCGGACACTGCTTGCTTGCATAAGGCTACACACACATACAGGTATTGGCAGCAGTATTACTTTTCACTTTGTCTCTCTTGTAGCAATAAAAGACTCCACAGAAAAGGTAAACTTGAGCTGAAGGAGGTGCAGCAAAGAACTGGTAGGACCATTAGGAGAAGACGCTAGAAGAACTTGGCAGACGTAACAGCAAAAGGAAGACTGGGCAGAGGTACAAGGGAATAAACATCAGCAATTATGCATCTAATGGACCTACAAGGCTATACTGGCCCAAGAACAGAAGGATATAAAACAAGCCTGACTAACTCAGGCTGCGAATTAGGGGAAGGTTTCAGATTGTCTCAGCAGTGTAGTTCTGGAAGGGCTTTTAAAAGGAAAAGCACGCACAACACGCTGGGACTGAGAAATCACCTGTGGCACATAGGGTGTGTGGAAGTACTCACTACAAACTGCTCTGTGCAGGGATCTAGCTGCTCAGCACAAGCAACAGCTATCTGTGCCAAACCCTGCTGACCAAAACATTGATGGTCCGGGGCTGAAGTGATCTCAGTTGTTGATAAAGTCAGGAGCAGGAGCATGAAGAAGTCAAGGTGAAAGCTTTACAAAGAAGTGTCTATACCGGAGTTCAATTTATCGTTTATAACCCTTTTTTTATTTTTGACATAATTAGGCTGAATAATTAGCATTCAGCCTGACAATGTGTGAGCCAGCCAAGTGATTCAATTTTGAAACACACTTTTCTTATACTGTTAAGGAAACAAAACAAAGAATAAATTCAGTACAGTATTTCATTAGAAGTGCATCTGTAAAGGTGCACTGTTATTGACACGGGACAGAGTTCAGTCTTGTCATAGAAGAGGTGTAACATCAGGGTTGAGTTTGGCCAACTCTGTTAACTGTTCAATGGTAATTTGTTTAACCTATAGCACTGAATATGACTGAATTATGTTTTAAACCTATAGGTTCAGGTCAAGCTTGACCAGACCATCAAGACAGGGAAACAGATGTTTAATCATCCTGTGTCATGTAAAAGCAATGTTACATTGCAGAAGAAAATTGTTCACCTTAGAGGTAATCGACCTCTCAGATCTAACAAAAGCCACGGTAGATGCAGAGCAACACAAACACTTCTAATTTAGCTACAGAATTCCAAGGTTTCTGCTTTAAGCTGCCCATCTTTCAGCTGCATGATTGTGGATAAGAAACAATGGGGTCTTCCAGGTTTGCATTGGTGTAAATGACAGCAGAATATGGACACTAAAGTTCAGCATGTTAGAAACAGCAACCACAGAGGGCCAAAGATATGTTTGAGGCATTCCACAGAAGACTTTCTGAACTAAATGTATCCGGAGGAGAAAAGACTTTGATTGAAAAGGAGAGGAAAATGATAATTTGTGAAGAATGTGTTAAAGCTGCAGTTTTGGAAGGAAAGAATTAAAAAAAAAAAAAAGACCAGTACAAATGACGGGTAAGTGCAGGGTGCAATGCAAAGGAAGATAAAAGGGTAAATAACAAAATAAATCACAGGGAGGGACTAGGACCTAGAAGAAGAAGAAAAAGCAGCCAGTTAGGAGAGGTTTAGCTGGTCTAAGCTCAGCACAAAAACCTTTAACAGGAATTGCAGGAGAAGAAGAGGAAGTGGTAAATGGTCCATAAGCAGAGGGAGATGACAGCCTGCCCCAGCTTTGTGGCATTCACGCCTTTTTGTGGGTGAAGAACCACATGTCAAGAGATGTCAACCCCTTCTCTAACCTATCCCAGGAATCCAAAGGCCTGTACCATACCTTGCAAGTGAGGGAGGTTTTCCAGGATACTGGTCACATACCCCATCCCACCCTCACGTTAGTTATTAAAGAAAAGAAGGAGAAGCCCTGACATTCTCTGACTTAAGGCATGGGACCTAATGCTGCAGCAGCTCACTTGGTGTCTGACCCGCTCCCATAATCACCCTCATCCTCAGGAACTGGCAAGTAATGCAGAAGGTCAGTCCATGATATGGACCCACCTGAACACGTCTGGGTTTGTTCAGCCTGGACAAACCTCTTTTGCACTTGTGTGAAGGACAGTAAATTACAGTCTCTTGTGGTCAGAGCGGTACCCGGGTCAAAGAGGAGATGAGACAGTACAGACTGTTCCTTCATGATTTATAGGTGAAGCGTTCCGTGCCGGTACAGCGAGGAGGCGGCTTTGCACCACACATTGTGATGCACTGGCATGAGCCAGGGTGGAGATTGGCAAGGCAAAAGCAGAAAGCTATTATTTTTGAGATTGTTCTGTTCTGGGACTACAGATACTCTGCAAATTGAATTCATATTGATAGTATGTAGTAAGCAAACTGTTTTTTCAGAAAGAGAAAACTTCCAGTCTGTTCTCAGCTATGCAGAGAATAGTGCCGTATTTCAGAACAAACAGTATTAATTTTCCTTCTCCACCCTTAGATTAACATAGGATTTAATTCCCTGACCAGAAAAAATACCATTAATAACTGGCTTATTCCCTGACACTGTAACTAATAAAAATATACTGGCTAATTTTTTGCTTTCATTCTGTCTGTACCACAGGTACCTTTGAGAACCAGAGTCGAAACACGTTCTGACACTGTTCAAGTAAAGCCATGCTATTTTACAGTTATTACATGCCATCGAGGAAAAAGAAAAAAAAAAAAACAAAGGAAACAAAC
>VZTI01003931.1:0-92334 GCA_013397865.1 Struthidea cinerea | reverse complement strand
CAAACAAACAAAAAAACCCCAAACAAGCCATATACCACAAACCTTAATCTTTACTCAAATCTGCCTTACCCCCAAGGATTGCATTTTCAAAGACTGACTTAGGAAACCTCTTTCCTGGGCCTCTGGAGACTTTCTGCTGGCCAGAGCAGGGAATTAATGCAAAGGAAATGTGTGAAGAGAAGAAATGAAGGTTCACCTTGCATAATGAGGTGATTGGTGTGAATGCAAACATTGTCAGTGACTGGTTCCTGGTACTGGGGTTTGCAGGGCATGAAACAGCTTGAAACTACTGATTCTATAAGGGAAAAAAAAAGAAAGAAGAAAATGTAATGACTCGGTATTATTTTATTATCACAGGTAAATTTTACTGTAATGACTGTCTGCTTAGCATTATTACCTTTGCCACCACGAACAGTGGCCACAATCCAGTTAAATTCTGCAGGGCAAGATCTGTGACTTCAGCACAGCCACATACAAGCTGGGCTAAATGATGTCCACTAAAGCCATGGAGAGAATTCACTTCGTCCAGAAAGAGATAAGATTACAAAATGATAGAAATTTAAATGTGGTTTATATTTGTTGACATACAGATATTTGTTTTATATAGAATCTGAATAATATCAGAGTCAAGCTTTCAGGATCTTAAATGAAGCTGTGACATTATCCAACACAGACAAGGCTGGAAGTGCTAGTTGAACCTATGGCAGTGAAGAGCTGTACTGGTAACAGAACTCACAAGAAGATAAATCTGCTCTTTACAGGCACAGGCATTGGCACGGCTCTGGAGAATGAAACCCCTTTGAGAAAATGGCTTTTACCTGATAAATCATTGTCCTGCAAGTGAAAACTCCTACCTTGTAGATTTGGAAGCACGTGACAAAAACCCCAACCTTCCAAAAGTTAAAAAACGTCATTCTTAAGAATAATTACATCAGGTTACAGTGATAGATTCAGAAATATGGCTTCTCTTTTTAGAGGTCATATGGGAGAAAAGATGGAGTACGTAGGGATTTTTTGGAATGGTGAACTGCAGTTTTAGGAGATTTTAAAAGATCAGAAGCACAGCTTGATCTAATCAAGTACAGCTGTTCCTTTGAAAGTCAGCATCCTCACTAGATCAGAAAGCAAAAATGGAAGAGCTGGACAAAAAAAAATTGGTCCAGTTGAAGAAAAATTCTCATTACAATCAATTGTATTTATTTTATCTTCATTATAAAAGGCTAAACTATTTTGGTTTGTTTTTTCAGTCTGCATTGCATTTGAATGTAAGTAAATAATCATTTCAAGTTGAAAAATTTTGAAAATGCGCTACCGGCATTTTAAATTGCATTTAAAATATGACATTATTAACTTGTTAACTTGTGAAAGAAAACAGTGTTAACTTGTGAAAAAAAACCCTGCGAAATATTAAAAAGCAATTCTTTACCAAAACAAGCTTCATTATTTATAAGATACAATTAATACATACAAATATAATATAAAATTCATAGTTATATATACCATTAAGCTTTTAGCAAAATTTGAAAACGTTCAATATTTTAATTGCCATTAAATGGTAGATGTTTAGGGATGTTTTTCAACTAAGATACAATTTGGAATACTATTTTTTAACCTAACTCTTTAGAAATAAATTCTAAACTCTTGAGTTTTTAATGTAATTCTTTAGAAATCATTTCTAAAATCCAAGTTAAATAAAAAGAAACCAGTCTGGAAATTGTGAAATAAATGCAGTCTTAATTTAACTGTAATCAAAATTCTCCCTGTTGAACTTGCCCACGTAGAATTTCCATTAAACAGACTCGGTGATATTCCTTTCATATTTCACATGTGTGAAAATGGTGCTGAACCAATGATGTAAGATAAAGTTTTTTAGACTACAGATTTAAAGTTAACAAATGCACATTATATTTTCAATCTTTGTCTGTGTACGTCCTATTTTAAGTTTTATGCCAGGGCTAATGATTCAGCAAAACAAAAAACAATTCCCATTTCATTGCTGTATTGAAGAAGCAGCCTAATTTGATGTAAAAATATAATTAAAACTTTCCTTCTAAAGAAAAGTCTTTTTTAGTGATATCCTTATGTTTAACTGGAGTTTCAGGATGATAGTTAGCTATGGAGGTGACACAGCAGAGCAAAGCTGTGAAATTCCTCGCATGGCTGTCGTGTTTGGGTCCCTGAATAATCACACCACAAAAATAACATGGCCTTTTTTATAAAGCCATGAGAGGGCATTCTAAATGCTGTGTAAACTCTCACCAGGCAGGTCAGGTCTCCTGCACTGATGATAAATATATACCCCTATGTTTTCCCAGAAGAAGGACACAACTTCTCCCCGAAGGCTCATGAAGGTTTCTGCATTTAGACCATCCTCTTCTCACCCCAGATGTGAGAATCAGCAGTTATAGGGCCATTTCAGCAGCAGCTGGTTTTTAGCAACATCAGGACAGCAGGCCAAGCTCCTCCCTGGTGAAACTCCATTGCCTAGCATTATTTCGCCTTTTATTTTAGAGTTGGCCCTGTCACCAGGCTTCCCAGGCAATGCTGCTGCAACTTCATGCAGAGACCAGAAAAGAAGAAGATGAAAAGCAAAAGTAAATAATACATAAACAAATCATTGACATGATCACCTAAATAAATCCAAGCCAGTAAAACAGAAAGATGACGCTGCCGAGAAAAAGACAAATAGTGTCAGAGAAAGCCAAAAGGCATCCTGGTGTTTTGTTTTTATTTCCTTTCTATACATAAACAATGCTAAATACTTTGGGGTACTCAAAGAACTTACTTTTTAAAAGAAAATTTCTTTTCTGGTCCCCATAAAAACTACTAGATCTACTTGAAAGCAATCCAAAATAAGAGAGACAAGGAATGGAAGGAGTCCTGGCTCTTCTCCTCCCAGTCAATAGTCAACACAGTACAATAAGGAATTTATTTCTGGTCCCTGCCTGTGTTTCCACAGTGCAATGGAGAACTGCTAACACACAGAACCTCACATCAGCTCAGCCATCGGTGAGACTGAGACACAGTGCTTGACAGGATTACAGATAACACATGTGTCCTGGGTTGCAGTATATTCTATTACCAGTCTCATGAGTTGTTAAAACCAGGTGGGGTAGTGTTTCCAGGCCTCCTCCCCCCAGTCTATCTTTCTGCTAATGGCCCATCAATGCCTTGCCACATTACTCAGAGATAACTCCCCCCCGGATTATCTTCTGTTAATGAGCCCATCAACACCTGGCCTCATGACTCATCATCCCATTGTGGGATGCTCCGCCCAGGGGGAGGAGCCAGGCGTTCCATCCTGCATATAATCTGAGACTCTGGACATCACAGATACCCTTTCCACTGGATTTCCCAGAGGATAGGAGCTACATAGCCACCACTGGACCTTCTGAGGAAGAGCAGACCCTTCGTCCGGACCACCGCTTCGACAGAGCCACATCCACCACTTCAGGAGGACTGCAGCCACCATCTTACTGGACTACTATTGCCACCCTGATCAGCAGGGTGTCAGGTTGTATCCTGACTCTGTCAGTTTAACCCACTGGTTTTTTTCTGCCTTTACCTTTTTTTTTTAATCATTATTATTATTTCCCTATTAAATTGTTATTCTGACTTGGGGCCTCCCACTGGTTTGTTTTCAAACTAGAACAACATGGTACCTGGGGATGTGGCTAAAGACAAAATCAGCACCAAAACTCACAGAAAAAATGGGAACAAGGGCATTCCTGGCAATGCTTTGTCAAACCTGGAGCAGTTTGTGGTGCAGTGGATGAACACTGTGAGTCTTCCAGCCACACAGAGGGGCACCACCTTGGCTGAATGCTTTATTTGCTCTCAGTGTAACTGCAGCAAGAGAATGATCAGCATTTTCTTCAGAATAGTGGGGAATAAACCACAAATTGAGCACTCTTTTCTAAAGGTGTTTTTTTTCAGGGGAAGGATGTATTCACCTGAGGTTTTCTACTGTTAGATTTTATAACGCTTTATTTATAATGCTTTATATTTATAACGCTTAAATTTTCTCCTGCTTAAAAGAATTATTTTACCATGCAAAAAGGTATTTCTGCATCCTTGTATTCCCTCAGTTGTAGGTTGGATACATGTTCTCCTTTTATCTCTAGTCATCTCTCTCAACCAAAAAAATCTCCCAGTTCAATGTTTTCATCAAAAACAAATTCTGCCAAGCCTCACTCATCATTTTGCTATTCTTCTCTGAATTATTGGCTGGATCTTAGTCATCAGAACCCCAAAATCAAAAACCTGTATTTTACACATGGCCGGTAACAAACCAGTGCTTTCTGAGAGATTTTTTTCCTCAGTAGCAAACAAATCTCTAGTGAGGTTAGAGAGGTATGTGTGTTTTCTAAACAGAGTACACACTTCGAGAGAAAGGTTAGGAACCAGACATAGGTTTAGGAATCCTAACCAATATAAAATGTGACATTGTGCCATGCAAAATGTTATTTTTCAAAATACATATAATCTGCGTTCTCATCAGTGATAATTTGTGTAATCAGTTTTTAAGCAGGTATCATTTCTCCTGGTACTTCTGAAACCTGCAAGGAGCAATGGTTAACACCTGTTGGAAGAGGAGAATTTTCTCCTAATTTTGTTAGTGCCTTTCCCATTATCTTTCCCTTCTATCATCTACCAAACAAGTAGGTCTGACAGAAAATAATGAAGAAAGCATACAGATATCTGTCCAAGAACTTTGTGCTAGAGATGGCATGGCAGTGGCTGACTTTATTTAGCACCTCCAAACAAGTGAGCAGGGTGCAGAAAACAGCAAACAAGAAGGAATGGCATTACATAGTCCAGTCCATGACAGTTCAGCATGGTGTGACACTGAAATGCATGATTCAGGAAAAAATACCTGCATTGTGCCACATGGAAACAGAAGAAATAAATGGTGAGGTTTGAGGAATACTCTGGGCAGGACACATTTAGTCTTCAAAGGCATCAACACTCTTCCAAAGCTTCCCTAGCCACAGGGCTGGACTTCAAATCTCATATTGCCCAGGCTGTCCATTTCCAAAATCCAATCCCAAATATAGCATGAATGGAAGAAGTGATAGAATCAGTTTTCAGTAAGGAAAAAAGGGAAACAATGTTACTCGGGTGTTTTGAACTGTCTAAGTCTTCTGAAGCAAAATCTCTGATTTTGTACAGATTTGTTCATTAAGTAGCTATTACAAAAAAACATGCTAGATCTAAATTTTCACCTACCAGTGTGAACTCACTCACAGCAGAAGGGGCTCTGGACGACCAACTCTTAGAGCAACTCTCCTCCTTTTCTCTCTCCTGAACACAGCTGCTTCACAGGTAGACAATTCCCTGGGTGAGGGCAGCATCTCCAGGAGTTCTCAGCAGTGCCTTAGCATGCTGGGAGTGCAAAGACTCCCAGGATTTTGTGAGTTTCATTGGGTATGCATTAGCTGTGATGGAAACCATTATTTAAGAGTCATTCTGCAGCTGTACCTGATTATTGGAGTGGCCATTGAGAGTTTTCAGTAGTCACATACATATGCCCTTGGAGTCATGCCTCTGTCCCACCACTGTTCATGAAAATAATTGAAAAATGCTCCATAAGTTAATGCCATAATGACATAATAAAGCTGCTTGAAAACTATGCCCCTCTCTGACTAAATGCCCTGCAAAACGTTGCAATGAGGAATTTTAAATTAAAGATACAATAGTCACAAAAAAACAGATTTAAAAACTCATCTAGGCTCACTGAAATATTTGTTTTAACATTTTTTTCTGAACATTTTCAATTCAAAATGAAATGAAATCTATCCCTAAACCTGTTAAATGTTTCATGCCACTTATGTCAAGCTCTTCAATAAAAATCTCTGTTGCCTTTCTAAATGCCACTGCATGCATAATTTTTAAAATAATCTTGCTTTTGTAAAGCCCAACATAAAATGTTCCAGCTGAATTTTTCCAACAAGTTTCTTTCTGGAGAGGCTGAAAGAACACGCAATTAAATTTCAGGAAGAAATCAGGGCTAACAACCACTCATAGGGTGGAATCTGTACAGAAACTACAGGCATGAGAAAACCACCAAATGCATGAGCTGGTATCTGCCACAGAGCAGTGAATGCCCACATGTGGGAAAAGATCAGTTTAGGCACCCTGCTTGTGTTCATGCTTCTCTGCAGTATAATTAAGCCGAAAAACCACGACAGCCTTAATCAGATGATTACAGCAAATCTAGGCATGGCCTCACTTAAGGGAAATCCTGTTGGAAATACTTCTCTAACAGAGAGAGACTAAAGGGATTTGGGCATAATTACCTGTACTGAAATGAACAGATCTCACACATCAATACAACTGCCAAGCAAAATATGAATCTCGGTGTGCCTGGGTGATGGAGGCTCCTGTGAATGGATGTATGCAGTGCAACTGGAAGCTGCAATGGCACAGGTGCTCATTTGGGGCTGGACTCTCCCCACAGCTCTCAGCTGAGAATGTTTCTCCCCCTTTCTGAGCACAGCTCCCCGCAGCCCTGCTAAGGGCATGGCATCAGTAATGCCGCTCTGAATCCCAGAGAAGCAGCCCTGGAGCAGCTGCCTTCCCACCCACCACTTGGATCAGCAACAGAGTGGCCAGTTCAGCATCCCACTGCTCCTGTGCTGGCAGAGTAGGATGGCCAGGCAGGAAACTTCTTCTTCTCTTGCTCAAGGAGAAATTTGGCAAGCCCAGACTGCAGAATATCTCAGAGGCATAACCAAATGGCTGGTTTATTTACATAATTTCCGTACCCATTTTCTCCACCCTAAAGTTTCACTTCATTGTATGTGGGGGGAGAGAAAATGACACCAAACCCAGAGAGCAAGCCAAAGTAAGAGCTGCAGCTTGGCAAGTACATGACAGGAAAGTTAATCTTGTCCTAGTATCGCTCACCTTGGCAGACCGCAGTATCTTCTTTTCCCCTGGCAGTGACCAGCCATATCCTCCAACATCCCTTTGTGCTTTTATGTTCTTATTAGGATTCCGATGGATGATTTCAAGGATTCCAGTATATTTAGTCATCACCTTTAGCTGTAAGCAGTTCTGATGGTAACCTTTTTTTTAAAAAGAAAAAAAAGTTTTTCAATGTTCTTCATTCTTCCCATCAGTCACCTGCAGATTCTTAAAAATTTATCTTTTTGTCTCTAACTCAGTTCAAGTCTTTTTGATAAATCTCAGATGAAACAGCAATACAAGACTAAGAGGGAAAATAGACTTCTAACACTGATTCATTTTTCTGATGTTTATGAATGGAGTGGGGACCCAAAAGAAATTTGACCAAGCCTCACTCTTGCCATCAGTCTGTGGGTAAAAAACAATACATTTTTCTGAGCACTCCTTTGGGTGAAGAGTCTTTCACATTCGGAATGGGTACCTTAAGCACCAGCGGTTACACTTGCATTTCCAGTCATGAATAAAAATGAAGTGTTCCTAGGGTGGGGAGAAGTACTGGAGGCTGAAGCCGAATTTATCAGCACAGAAAAGTGTCGAGTAAGAGCAGGTATGGAGCTGTACTTCCCTTCTCAGAGGAGCCCAGCTCCCTTAGCAAGCTGAACACCTTCAAGGGGCAGAGGACCAGGCAGAGGTTCTGGCTGTGTTTGCTATGTGGGAGAAGGTGCAGCAAACACGGTAGGTGAGGGCCATGGAGTTTCCAAAGTACAGAACTCCAATGTTAGCTGCACTTGGTAGGCACGCAGAGCAAGCAAGGGGACAGGAAGCAGACCTCAATGTGCAAGAGCACTGCCTGTCACACAGGGACTCTTCTCCCTCCCTCCATACCCTGTCCAGGAGCTGCAACTACCCATCCTGAGCAGCCGTGGGGAAACCAGCAACTGCAGAGCCAGACGAAGGAGGGAGGTACAATGTCCCACCTGCTTTGGTGCGGAGACAGGGGGCTGTGAGTAAGTCAGGATCTTACTGCAGGATAAGACATTGCTGCCCCTCAGGAGCTTGATCTTGCTAATGTTTAAATACCATTTTTGCCATCCAGTGATGACGAGTAAGTAAAGAAGTCTCAGTACAAATCTTCCTCTACCCAGCAGAAAAGGAGATATGGTTTGGGATAAACAGCTGGTGGTAATCTTTAAATATTTGTCAGCTACCCCCATTGTCTCCTGCATTTTCAGTTGCAGCTGTCATAACCAGCAGCGCCATCCATCTGCCTTGGAGGGCCTGGCCAAGAGCCCACTCATTTTGTTGACTTTTTGCTTTTAAGTTTTTTCCTCCCTGATTTTTCCCACCCGTTCCTCTGGCACAGGTTTGTGGTTCTCCTTCCTCCTCACAATGAGAGCAGATTCAGCAGCATCTTCCCCTCAGGCAGGGACAGATTTGCTGCAGCCACCTGTCCTTTACAGCCTCTCATTTTAGCTCTGAAACCAAGTTATTATTTCACAGACCCTGCTTGCCTTTCAGTGGCTGTCCCTGTGGCTCCCCTCCAGCACACAACATCAATTTTCAGGGATTTTGAATTTGCTTTCTTCCGATCCAAGCCACTCATGCTGGTGAAGTCATCAGCCCAAACAAAAGAACTGATGCCCCAAAACCACTGTGAGTTTCCATAATCCCTTCCCTAGGAGCACTGTCCAGTCTTCAGGCAGGATAAAAAGACAAGTCTGGTCTCACATGGCTGCAGCACAGGTTTGAAAATGAAGGTATTATCTCATGATTTTGACGTGGAAGAAAGCATGCAAGACCCTGACTGAGACAGCTGGGATTGCCATGTAATGCTATCATTACATCCTCCTTTCAGAAATAAGGCTCACTGTAGGCTACGGAGATTAGTGGTCACTGTGGCTAACACGTAATCACATTGATCCAGAGAGTTGTGCAAGCGTGAGTTTAATGCTTCTGAAAACCAGGTGTGACATTGCTCAGGACAAAATCCTTTCTGCATCAGAGGCAGATATGGCCTGGGCACTGAGTGTGATGTGTTCAGAGCTTTCACCCTCACTTCAGTCCATCTGCTGGGGGGGACAAAACCAATCTGAACCCTACACCCCTGGAGTGTCAGTACTCATTACCTCCAAGAGCTAAACCCAGAGGCAGTGATTTTAAGACATTCACAAAGATGTTCTGTTATTTTACTGGGTCATTCAGGCTGAGTTTCGAAACACCAAGAACAGATTGTTAGACAAGGCACCAAAAAAAAAAAAAAAAAATTAAATGGGACCAGATCAACATTCAGGGGAAGGGAAAAAATAATCATACCTCATAAAATCATCTCAAGCCTCCAAAAATCAAGCACTCAGGTGCAATAGTCCATCATAAAAATCCCAGCAGATTTAGGAGCCTGGGGCTCCAGTTTTAGCTGCTCAGTAATGAAGTAACGTCTGGCTAGCCTGAAATGAACATTTCTGAGCACATTCCCAAATTATCAGCTGTGTGTTACCATAAAAGCTACAATGAAAAATTCAGAACTAATCCTGATAGAGCAGTAACTAGAGTTGGCAGCAGGCGTATACAACAGTACTTTCAATTACAAGTACCAAGATAATGTAAAAAAAGCCTCCAGACTGTATGTGGACATAATTTGTAGGAAAATTAAATTGCTGATTCATCCTGGTTAATTTTGATTATGGCGAGATGTGTGCACAGTTGACACATGTGCTAAAAGTTCTTCAACTTTGAAGACAGATCTGGTTCATAGCTTCCAAAGCCAGAATCACCTACTCACAGCCATATTCCGGGTTAGGAAAACAAAGAGCTTCTAAAATTGTGCAGAGCAAATACACACAGCCTTGTTGGACTTGGTGCTTGCATTTCTGTAAGAAGAGGGCAGGCTGCTAACTTTCCATCCAATAGGAAGGCAGGCAGGAGATACAGCTTCTTCCCTGGAAACCTTTGCCCTGTCTTGGTTGTGGGAAGGAATCCCTATTGCTTTAGATGAGCGTTACAGGGGTTTTTTTTTACAGAGCATAAAATGGCATTAGCTGGAAGAGGGCTGTAGAAAAAGAAGTACATTGATGGAGTGGATTTGTAAAGAAAGACCAATAAGAACTTTGGGAATAATCTTGCTAAATTAAGTGAGGCTCAGAGACAAATAGGCCTGCAGGCTAAGAGGATCCTCCAGGGGTCCAGGTAACTCTCAAGCCTAGAGTAACCCAGCTGAAGCTGATAGAAATGCACAGGGGAATAATAAAACCTACTTATATAAAAATACAAGATATATAGAAAAATACAGATTTTTCAGGTGACTCTCCCTTTATAAGACACCATTTATATAATAGTTTCGAGATCAGCTTTTTTTAACCTTTCCTAGAGGAGGGCGAGCAACTTGTCCTATACAGGTAGACCTTCTTTTCTGAGGCAATTTCTGAATTAGGGGGATATAAACCTCTGGGGATTTCTGCATTTTATAGATGTTTTTCCAGCTAATGAAAGGACTTTTTCCTGAGTGACAATGAAATTACTGCCTTTTGTCTCTATCTTTGTCCCTCTGCATTGCATGCTTACTGGTGGTCAGTCTGTCTGTGAGCACAGCTTTCATCATTACAGCCTGTATTGCACCCCTGCATGAGAAAGACAGTTTTATGGAGCTTGAAAGAGATGACAAAATAGTCCACTTTCTCCTTAAATTGCACAAAACTACATGAAGCAGTTTCTCCAGTTTCCAGTTAGAAGGAAATAATATGATAAAACTGACGGCAGTTTTTTCCCCTTCTGTGATTTCCCAAATGGTCTCTTCTCAGCAAAAACCTGCAAGGTGGGGATGAGCATAAGCTCTTCTGTGCAGCTGCTGCTGTGGGGCTTTGGCAAAAACAGCTCTCCAGGCACAATACAGGCACGGTCCTGCTCCTGCAGGTGCCACGCACTAGAGCTGCCATGTCTCACAGTGCTGATATATATAAAATGGCACAGAGAGCTGCCCTGCTTCCCCTGTACCTCTGTCCTTTTGAACTTTTTCATGAGGGCAGAAACAGTAGGAAACAAGGTAACGATGCTGAAGAGGTCCTAAATCGTGGGGGTTTCACAGCCCTCTATCTCTGAGGCCACTGCCGCAGAGTCTCTTCCAGAGTCCTGGATCTGGGAAGTCGGAGGTGGCCAAAAGCAAAACCAGACAGAATCAGGCTGGCGTAAAGATGGGCAGGTTTTACCACCATCCAACTTTGTCTCCCTTGAAACTTTATCCAAATCAAAAAGTGTCTTTGGAAGGATTTTTCAATAGAGCAACAGATCTCAGCCAACACGTTGTTGACAGCCTCCCCCATATCATGTCATCATGATATGTCACATCTCCTGCTGTCCTGTTAACACTGTCCTCTTCTCATGTAGGGCTGAAGTGGCATTAACTTTCTGGATGGCTTGTTTCCACCTAACATACGACAGAGAGCTGTCAGCACAAAGTCAGCTGAGAAAGTCCTTGGGGATTGCTGTCAATTCAGACACCACAACCCTAAGGAAGTTTGTTTGTATGGGGAGAGTCTGATTTATATCTCTAATACTGTAAGGCGTCTGCACCTTTTACCGTGATTGCTTTCACTGACTCAAATATTTTTAAAAGAAAATAAGTAATTAAATAAAAGCAGCCTGCTATCAGGAACCAAGGAATAATTTATAAACGGTCACCAAAACTTGAACTGATTCTGACACTTCTCTCAGATATTTACAGGAGAGAGAAATTCATATCAAATGTGCTCTGAAATCTATTTATAAGGGCAAGCTGAGAGATGGAAAATATAAAACACAGAAACATTACCAAATGGATATAAAACTATTTCCATTACATTCCATATTGCAGCACAGTACCAACAGTAAATACAAAATACAGTTTTACTTAAATCAAGTCAGCTTAACACACATTTCCTTAAAAAGTAAACAGCACCAAGTTATGAGAACCCCATTCATGATCCATTTATGTACATTTAGCCATAGACCCAAAAAGGAACTAGTCCTGATAAGCAGACATTTAAACACTGGTATACCTTCATTACATGGGCAATAATGCATAAGACAATTACCTGGATTGCAAACAATTGATTTTTGTATTGGACATTATCTGATGATTTTTTTCTGACAGTCAGTAATACTGTAAGTCAGTTACTCTAGACTTGAATTTTAGTTAAGGACTGTGAATAACTGCCTCGATGTAGCAGAGCAGCTACACCATCCTTTCAATTAGGCAGGCTTTTCTCTGTCATCACTGGTTTAGAATAGTCTGTAAGTAGGACAGAGCAGTTATCCAATAAATTCAGTTTTAAACAGAAATTTTTCATTACTAATAGTGAAACAAAAGCTTTTTTATAATCCCTCACAGAGTAGGTTTTATAGCATAGCAATTATCTCTTCCCTTGCTCACAACTGCAAGCAAAAATTGCCACTTGACTGCAAAACAGTTTATGTATTTTATAAATACATTAATGTGCCTCACATGATATTTATGTATATGCATCTCAGAAACACCTTAATTCATAATCATAAATTTATTTAATAAAAATCATAATGATCTTTTATCATAAGCACTAATATATAATAATGTTATCAATCTCCTATCCTTATTAACATAAGAAAACATCATCTAAATTACAAATAGCTGATTTTGTAATAAAATCTAGATATAACTAAGATGTTTAACATTCATAGTAAAAGCTGATACAATAACCCAAAACCTTTTTAATCCCAGATTCAGCACAATGTCAGTTTTAGATCCCAACCACACAAATCAACAGCCAGCCTCATGGTTTAAAAAGAGGAAGTCTAAGACCTACATGAAGTTACAAGACTTTATCTCTGCATATGGCTGTGAGCAACTGAACATGAAAAGCAGGTAAAAAAGAAAGGAATGCAGAGTTTAGAGTGGTGTTTTTCAAAGGTCTTCTTCGGAGTCCTGGCACACGCTGGGTGGTGTGGAAAATTGCAATTGCTACATCTCTCTCTCTCTCTCTCTCTCTCTCTTCCCCCTTGTAAGGAATTAAAGATCACAGTTGCCTTTCTCAAGCACTTCTTCTCAGCTGTGGGTGCAATTTACTGTGGCAACAATTGTAAAGGAATGTGGGGAAGGCAATTTGCCCACTGAAATTCAAAAAAAAGAAAACAACCTGAGATAATATAACTAAATTTGGAAAAGATAATAATTTCACTTATAACCCCACCAACAGTAAAGCCACAGTTTTTGTTTTGTGCCAGGATTAAATCACAACAGATCTGTACTCTACCCCCTGGAGAATAGAGTAGGGGCTCAATATAAGGATATGTTTGCATAAGAACCTTTTGTATGAGAACTTTTTTATATTTTGTATGAGAACTTCGTACATTAAAATTAGTTTTTCGTGGTGTATGGAATTACCCAGTTGGACAGGAGCATTGCCTATAAAATTCTTCCAATTATATGTGGATGAAGTTGAGAGAGAAACCTATTCTAAAGCCATTGAATTATGTGAACACACCTCCTCAGCAAACCCATTCACACTCGTTCCAGTGTACAAAGGTAATCAATTTTTGTATGGGACCTCAAGATCCCCTTGAGATTTGGCTGATTAAGAAAATACGCACCTTAATACATGATCTGTTGGGGTTACCCCTCCATGGAATTTAAAAATCAAGAGCCATTGTGTAATTTTATGGCTAATTTCAAGACATATTGGGACCCCATCCAAAAGGCACAGTATTATGGAATCCCTCACAACCGCTATTCATTAAAGAACACTCTGGTCCTTGGGACTCACGGGGAGGAGGCAGTGCCTAATGAGAATTGGGTTGATGATTGCAATTGGATTTACATTTTTATGACTGGGATATCTGTTGTGCTCTTGTATGGTTACTTGCCTTATTGTGTCTGCTGCTTTTGTCTTTTCTCCTGCTATCTGCTACATGCACATCACCCCCATGGGCAACCTGTGAACTGACAAGAAGTCCCTGGAAAACAGTCCTTGAGTCACGGGGTGGTGTAGGGACTTCAAGATCACAGTTGCCTGTCTCAAACACTGTTAAGGCCACAGAAGGACTTTGCCATGAGATAAGCACAGAACAGAGCAGCAGGATGGCACTAACTCCAAACCTGGCAGAGCTGAGATCTGGGTAGCACACCCTGGGTAACGCATCCAGACAAAAATTCCCGCTGTGGCAAACTGTGAAAAGAAGGTCATAAGCACATCACCCACCAAAGAAGGATCACCTAAAGTTATGGGACAGATGTCACCTGTGACCACCACCCACCACTGAAGCCCCCACAGAATATTCCTCTGTGGATACCTGGAACTCGGACTATAAGTTAAACCACCAAGAGGTGGAACTTGAGTTCCCAAGAGGGAACTTGAGATAAGATAAAGGTGGTACTATTGTCTAGGTGTTATCTCAGACCTAGGGTGAGGTTAACAAAAGAAGAATGTATCACTGATAGTGGCAGAATTTATGGGCCACAAGGAAAGCCAGCTCAGCAGCTGTGCTGAAATCAGCCCAGGCTGGGTATAAGGTAATTCTAGCAGGGGGAGAGCGTTACCGCCAACTCACGGACCATCAACCCAAGAAATCCACTGACTGCGAAGAAGAGAAAGACTGAGCATAGGTCTATTTAGCATTAGAAGCAAGGGAATCACTTAAACAACATTATAAAAGAACTGTGTAGCCAATGAGCACTTATCCCTTTGTTTGCAAAATTGTATAAATAGAGAAAAATTTTGAATGTTCTTGGGACTCTGACCACTAAGAAGCCCAGGGTGAAGAAGGACCAACGAATTGCTGCCGGATCCATAGGTGGTGACTATCTTCCGCTTTGTCTGTCTGTCTCTCTCTTTCCTCTCCTTCTGTTTCTTTCTATCTCTCTACCTTGCATTCAATGCTAAATTAAATCCTATTGACTTCAACATATGCCCATGTGTGCGCCTCAATTCGGGCAGAGGCATCTCTCAATAACGAGATCATAACATTCCTCCCCACAGAGGACAACATCCCCATAAAGAAAGCTGAGAAGCCCATTAGCCTGCTCCAAAACAGAATCATGTGCCACCCCAGTAAGTGTGGTCATGCTTCATCTAGTTGTTCTTCACCTCTGCGTCCCATTTGCTATGTTAATTTTTTTTCATTAGCTTGATCTTTGATTCTCTAGAGCAGACTGATCACAAGCAGGCAATGGTAACATCACCTTTGACAGGCCAACAGCAACATGGGTAAGCCCTCAAGAAGGTCTGTAACACCACTGCAGAACAGTATCACAAAAGCAGAGCTGAGAAAACAGATCTTGAATGGCCTGATTTATACCTGTATGAGTATTTGTCCTTCTTCCCACACTCATTTGAGGTCACACAGGTCAGGCATCCTCAGGGCAACCATTTCTCAGACAGAGGATGTTGGGTTACTTGTTTGCTGCCAGCTGCTGCCAGCTGTATGAACTTCCTTTTCTTACTGTTCTTTTTGTAATATCCAAGTTGGTATGTAGCTCTTGTCTTCATCCTTTATGTGTAGGCTGTTTCTCTATCTCAGTAAAATGCTGCTTTTCATGTCTAGTGAGAGCACATATTTTTAAAAAAAGCCCTTTGAAGAGCAGTGGTTTAAATGCAAGTCTTTTCTATTTCTACTTTGATATGATTCCCTTATTCTCAGGCATTTCTACTCTCTCTGTTACATAGTTAATCCAGAATTTAAAGATGCAAGACAACCCATGAAATTAAAAGCAATTTTCATGCATCAACACAAGTGGCTTTTTAATTTTTTCTAACATTTTGAGCTGAAAACAGCTAGAATGTAGGAGCCTGATCAAATGGGTGTTAAAAAATAATCCTGAAACCTCTGCTGAGGTATGGAGAAAAATGAGAAAAGAAAACTTCAAAGACTAATAAACAAAAGATATCAGTGTAGCAGCAGCCATGTTTTCCTCTCCTGAGGTCAAATCTCATCTTAGTAAAGTTAATGGAAAAATCCACATCAACTTCAATGGAATTTCTCCCCTGACTTGGCATACTGTGGGTGTGCCGTGATATCAAGGCAGGATTAGGCCCTTAGCACCAGCTCTTCTGTTGGCAGCCCTCAGCATTGCAGGTTAGTGCAGCTACAGGAGATAGTGATTTTCTGCTTTTAGAATTTTAAAAATGCTGATTAGGTACAGTCCCAGCTGAAAAACTCACATGTATGTATTGCGCTACATCCTGTGTTATTTAAACACTCATTAGGTGTACTTTAGAAGAAGCTGCAAGCCACTAGCAAGAGTTACTTTCTGACACAGGTTCTCTTTGAAAGCTTCCACCAGCTGACCATGGCATTTTTCCATTTCACCACTCATCATCAAGATGGTGTCAGAGAGTAAGTATTTCAGGATGTATCACAGAAGGACAATATTTTTTCATGTTAGATCTCATTTTGTATCAGCATCTTTACCATGTAAGCTCTAAAGGAAAATAAATTTAATAAGAGCCATCTGTGACATAAAACTGCAGAAGAAATAATTAAGATTAGTAGCAGACTTGGTTTCTGAATGAAGATATACAATGTATAACCCAGGCTTATGAATCCACTTTATCTAAATGATTAGTAGCTCACTTTTTTGTTGATGGCATTTAGGGCATGAAAAATCATGCTGGTGTATTAACCATTTGATTAACAACTTGTATGATTAAAAAAAATAAGAAAAAGAAAGCACTATTTAGTTCTCTGACTCAGACAAAGACTATAAATTTCACATACATAAATACATTTAAAAACTGTGATGTGATAAATGGACAGAGGGAAATCTTCACATTCACACAGCTTATTTAAACCTTGTTCTCTGGAGTCCTGCAGAGTATATTTAGCTTTTCATTTTCCTTTCAGAAATTTCATTTCAGAAGTACCTTAGGAACAGCTATTTTTGGCCTACACATATCATTGTAGCGATGCCAGTACTAATCTACTGACAAAGCTGCTTAAGGATGCCACGAAATTAAGCTCAGCAGATGAGAAAGGGCGTACAGAGTTGCTCTTACATCCTCATCCTTCAGAAGAATTTTAAGTCTGTGCTTTACAGTGAGTGCTTTCAAACAGTCCATACCACCTTCACCACCTTCAAAATCTTTTATTATGTATAATTTTCTATTCGTATTGAGATACATTTTAGTGTTTATAAAGTTATACTTTCCACATGTTAAGCTGCCAATGAAATTCAATAGATGGCACGGATTTTAAAAAGTCATTAGGGTCTGCAAGTATTTGCATAAAGATCTCCTCCATTCTTTGAAAAGGTTCAGAAACGTGTGTGCCCTTCATATGTCCTGTTATCAGACAATAACGTACTCCATCATTTTATGCTCCAAAAACTTCTGGAAGCAGTATTGAACAAAAGACCTTGCAATAGACTTTTAAGAATGATAGAATTACAGTATTGTTTTACATGTGAAAAATGAAGGTTATTCTTCAAGGCCATGTATTTCATCCTACACTCTATGAACACACTGTAATCAACATTGGCTCTCCAAAAAGAATGGATGAAAATGTTCTTCTGTTGCATAAAGCAGCTCACTCGAATTGATCAATCATTACAAGATACAGATGGATTTCATGCTACTTAAGAAGCTCAATTATTTAAACATCCCCATATCTAATGGCCTACTAGGTGCCTGCAGTTCCTCATTCATATTTATATTCATTCCTATTTTGAGGTGGGATGAAATACAAACTGTTCAAATCCAGGAAACACATTCCAGAATAAGTTCTCTATATTCAAATAGTGTTCAAATAATGTTCATACGAAAGTTAAGACAAAATTTTCCCCTACTTTATCATTTATACTTGTACCTTGAGTATCTAAAGGTTTAAATTCAAGGCTGGTGCTGCTCCTCCTCATCCAGTAAAACCAAGGAGGAAAGAAGTTGATGCAGACTCCTTAGGATGGCAGATACATAAATTAAGCTAGATTTCAGAAGTTCTGTACTTTGGAATGATCACCCGCCATTTGAATAGAGTACTGCTAAAACAGACTTGAAAGATCACATGGCAAATATTTATGCCTAATGAATGCGTAGCTTAAGAGAAATATCTAAACTCATACCTTGGTACCCAACAAGATTATCCTGAAAGGCATCTCCTTCAATAAAATTTTAAAAAATCATTATCATATCAATTTCAATATTCTTTTATGCCATCAATCAACATTAACAACAGAAACTGTTTTTAAAAGACAATTACGGATTCAGTATTGCATTTTCTCAGTGAGATTTTTTTCCCCTTATTTTCTTTTTGTAATATTTTCACTGCATATCTACCAATCAGCCTCTCTTGCAGCAGATTTATTTGGATGAACAGTATTTATGTAGCGCTCTGAATTCTCTTTTAGACACACGGTGTGGTCCAAGTGAAAGCACTCCAGGCTGGATCTCAGGAGACCATGGGTTTTACCACTGACTTTGACACTGACCATGTTTATTTTCATTATTTCTCTGTGTCCCCATTTTCCTCATTTCCATGGTCAGAAGGTCAAAATATTTGGAGAGAAGCTGTCACATTTTGTGTGCCCTCCTCTCACTAGGCTCTGCAGTAATACCAATCTATGTAGTAAAAACTTGTTCTTTCCCCTGAATTACTAGCACCTGAGTCCAAGACTGTGTTTCCAGAGAGCAGCCAATTCAAGATTAGGCTTTTAAGAATAAAAAAGGGCTTTTTAGGTCACTGCTATATAAAGTATGAACCCTTGTGCTCTATCAAGGTGTAAGTGCAGTATATGGCATTCTGTTCTTATTTCATCTCTTATATAGAGATATATATATAATCTACACTATTATATCTATAATATAATAATAATAATATATAGACTCACTCTTTTAACATATCCTTGCCAACTAAATCCAGTTTTATTTTCCATGGTGTAACAGTTTGCACAATCTCTCACAAGAGTTCTTGCCTTGCACCTGTCCTAGTAGAGCATTTATACCTGGTTTCTCTAGGATGGATTATAGCACCCTTATTTTGAAATCAATCACCCAAGCCGGTTCTTGCAAAAGAGAAGATTGACAAGACAGAAAAACTCATTATGTGAAGATCTATGAGCTTTGAACTGCAGTTTCCCAACTCAAAAGCATAACTGCTGTGCATTTACACTGAAGCCTGCAGCACCTCTAGGAAGTTTGTCCTTGGCATTAGTCATTCTCATGTTGATCCTTAGGCAGGATCCTCGTTAGGCCAGCTAATCTGTGCTATCCTTTTACCTTGTCTCCCTGGAAACACACAGATTGCAGACGAAGGGAAATAACCCAACTGCAGGTGAAGGCAGGTTTGGATAATAACACTGCCTCAATATTTGTCTGTCAATATGTGGACTGTTTTGGGATACCAGATACCCAGAGCACTCTTTGGTTTTAAAGGAGCTCTAGTGCTAATTCTCAAAACCATAGCAAAAAATGAGATTTGTTTTTAGTTTATCTATTCTATGCATTAACATCTACATGTTCACTCCCTCCCCCTTTACTCAGAGTGTAGGAATAGAATAGAATAGAATAGAATAGAATAGAATAGAATAGAATAGAATAGAATAGAATAGAATAGAATAGAATAGAATAGAATATCCTGGGTTGCAAGGAACCCACAAAGATCACCGACATCCAACTCCTGGCCCTCCACAGGACAGCCCCAAGAGTCACCCCATGTGCCTGAGAGCATTGTCCAAATACTTCTTGAGTTCTGTCAGGCTTGCTGCTGTGACCACTTCCTTGGGGAGCCTGTTCCAGTGCCCAACCCTCCGGGTGAAGAATCATTTCCTTACATCCAACCGAAATCCCCCCTGACACAGCTTATTTCCACAGTAAATGGAAGTGCTCCTGGCTTTGAAAAATACTGTCATGTTCTCTGACAGAACGGCCCCTAAAAGAACTCCAATGAAAATCACAACTCTGAGCATCTCTTGATATTTTGCTGTCTTTAAATCTAGAATTGATCTTAGCTGCACTAGTCCATCAACAGTATTGATAATTTTCATTTATTCCATTCCAATTATATAAGCTTAAAAAAATTCAATATTTGAACCTCTGCATTCCTACAATTCCAGGAGATAGCAACAGAGAATACAAATGCACCAAAGTCAAAAGGATTCTGCCTATGGCAGAAGTCAGGGTTGGGGGATATCATGATTTTGGCTTTTTTTAAGCTACATTTCTCATCTCCCAACAGTGTGTATCTGTATCCAGATGTACTTACCCCTTTTTGCAGGTCTGCTTCCTCCTCTCTTTTTGCACTGGTCAACTGGTGCTTCCTCTTGTGCAATTGAATTTGGCAGGTGCAAGAACATTTGTTTATTCTGTGCACAAGCTGGGGAATGCTATTTTGACAGCTGATAGTTCTGCAGCATCCTTGGAGAGTTTTAAAAGCACATAGAAAACTTCATTATTTACAAAGCTTTACAGCTGGGATGCACAAATCACCCATGGCAAATTTGTCAAAGGAATATTTGACTGTATTTTTAGGTATCCACCTTGTGTAGACTTTGCACAAACACAGAAAGGTATTTGGTCTCATCTTGCTATTTTGGGAACTTCAAAATTCATGTTTCTTCCTTACTCCTCTGTTCTTGATTTTCTTTTTCATTGGGTGGTTTGAGGAAGGGGGTGTAGATTGTTGGGTTTTTTGGTTTTTTTGGCCATTTCATCTGCTTTGGTCACTGCAGTGGATACAAGATGAAATCTGGGGTTTCCTCAGCTCCATTCAGCATCAGAAGACAGTCACAGAGTGGCCATGATCCTCTGAACCTGTTCAGGATGTTGTGTAATATTCTAGCCTTCCTTTCTGTGTTTGCAAACCCACAGTTTTTCCAAGGCTTTATCAGCATAGCATGACTTGTATTACTTCTGAGGTCTATTTCCTCTTGATCATTACCATTTCAGCCAATGCTGCTTCTTGCTCTTCTTCCTCCTTCCCAGTCAAACAGTATTTTATGCTGAGATATGTGCAGTTGCTCATGTTTTCACTTTCCCTACATCTCCATTCCCCTCACCTCCCTTAGCTCAGAGAAACATTAGGGACTGATTTTTAGCTAACACCCACAGCCCTTATACAAATTAGCAGGAGCAATGGCTGTTCAGCAGCTCTGAACCATCAGGCCCTACCTGCGTATTTATGAGGAGCTCATTGACCAAGGAGTTGAGCACCTGCACCCGGCTGGTGGTGTTAATTCTGGTGATTTTATTTCCAGTCTGATATTATGTGGTGGTTTTAATCAGTGCTTCTGGGAATTTCAGTATTCATCATGGAACTCTGGCCCTTATGAACCCAGAAAAAAAAAAAAAAAAAAACACAAAAATAACCATCCAGGTGTCAAGGCAGGTCAAAAATGTATTCCAAAATTCTTCATTTTATGAAGTATTAATTTAAGCCATTTCTTTGCATACAGAGGACACAAGCCATAGTGCTTAAGGCTTGCAGTAATGCAAAACTTCAAAGTGATTTTCACTTTGTTCTCTATGCCAGTGGAAAATATACAAGGTGTCTATTATAGAAACTGGGAAAATATTCATACTGAGTGGTGACTTGGTTTATTTAATGTTCACTTAGAATAAGCCCATAATACTTATGTAATCAAATGTTCCATAAATACTCAAGCAAGTCAAGAATCTGACAGGAATGTTTGCTGGCTTCTTCTGCAGGGTCTATTATTTACCATTCACATAAATCCTTCCCAAAAGCCTGATCCGCATCCAACCGGGAAACTGAAGCATGCTGATGTACAGAACCATCTGAAATCTTGAGTATGCATACTCATAACAAGTTAGGCATATGTATTGTACACACAGACAATATAAACCTATTATTATTCCTAAAAATTACTTGGAAATTAATTTTGGACAGAGAAGGTGGCAGGCTTGTAATATGTTTGCAGACAACTTGGAAACAGAAAGAGTTTGGATTCACCACATATTTTTTTGCTCAACTCAGTTTTGTCTTAAAGAAAATATCATATTTTCTTCTCTGTAGGGTTCTTACTGGATATAAAAGGTCTCAAAGGTTGATCTAACTGCAAAATAAATCATGGGAGAATGAAGGACCTTCAGCAGTTTCCTTAACAACATGAAAATGGCACAAACACGGCAGTGATGTTTCTGGCACTTGCTATTTTGAGAGGTTTTCATCTCCCTTGAAATGAAGAACCCAGTGGGAAACAAGCAAGGGTTTCTTGTGGACAAACAATCTCTGCTGCTAGTGGAGAGGAACCTCACCATACCTTGCAGAGGTGTGCATCAGCCTCATGCACTTCAGGTTTGTGATCTGCCTTGCCCTGGTCCTTCCATTAGGCTTCTTCTGGGGCTGCTGCTGCCAAAAAACAGCCATTGGGAGTTGCCAGAGAAGTCGAAATTTTTCCCACTTTGCTCATCTCTCATAACCTGGGACGGCACTCGGGGAGGAGAAACAAAGTGTTTTATTGCATCCACCTCCTTCACTGGGAAGGCAGGAGACCAGGACAGCCGGGAAGGGCTGCTCTCCTACAGTGCTGCCAGGTTGTGCTGAGACCTGGCCCATGTCTGATGTTTGGTTACGTCTGTTGTGTTGGTGCTAGGCACATCCTCAGCCAAATATTTCAGATGCAAATGTTTAGACAATGGACCATAAATCACATTACATGGAAACGTTTTTTCCCTGGATTTTTTTTGTTGCTGCTAATCAAAATGCAAAGAATAGATGGTTTAGTGGGGTGGGGATTTTACCCTCTTTTGTGGTACACAAGGTCATTTTTCTCTAATTCTCTATTTGATCTGTAGATAATTGATTGTATGTATGTTCTGGTGCAGTTCTGTGTTCTGAATCACATCTGGAATAAATAGTAATGCTTGTCCAAAAATGGGAAAAAAAAGTTCATTTTCTAAAATGCTTTTTTTCTCTGAGCTTATGTTGGACAAACTTCAAGCTATGATTTTGTACATCAAGGAACTTGATTCATTTCCTCACTATGTCTCACGTAAGGAACAGACCTGCAGAAATAAATGCAAATTGAGTGGGAGATAAATGTAGTCATTCAACAACCATCCCACCACAATGGAAGAGAAGACATATATTAGCAAAATATAACATCTTTCTTTCCTCCTATTCTTCCTCCTATTTTTCTAATTCAAACACACACTATTCCCCACTCACAAATAGTGAGACTGACTCTCCAGCTTCTCTTGGGGTGGGAACTCTGCTTCATGGATCATCGTGCTCCTGCATTATTTCCATCCCAGCTGTGCTCAGAGGACTCCAGAGACAGGCAGAGCAGAAGTGCAAACTCCTCATCCTGCCTCAGTAATATTATACTTTTTCTACTACTATGTGTAAAGAATAAATTTTAAAAAGAAAAAAAAAACAACTAAACAAAAGATGTTCCTGTGGAAGAAGTGATTATTTTTTCAGTTGATTTTAGCTAAGAAGGGACTTCATTGTCAACACTCTGCCATTCCTATTTCAGTTGCTGTTTCTTTTTGTATTGATTTTTTTTGTAAACTTTGTGATTAACAGCAATTAGTGACACTTGCCTGGCAGCAATGAACATTAAAACGGGTATTTTCTGAAATAGGGTGGGTGGGGAGAAATGGTAAACATCATCCATGAAGAACCCAGGCCAGGTTTTAATGGAGTATAGAAACTCTTCTGAAAATCTATATAAATGAACTGAGTTTGATCGTAGCAGTGGATTTATTTTTTTCTGTCCCACAATGTGAAATGCATGAGCAGCCAAGGGCCTCATGGGAAGAAACACGCTCCTCAAGCAGCATTCCACCCCGTCATGTTCTCTGAGAGATATCTCCAAGCAAAGCCCTTCCTACAAATTGGCTGCATGTTGCACTGGGCTTGATATCAAGCTCTGTGGTTTTCAAAACAGGGAAAGTAACCTGGATATGGGCTGTAGGAACACTTTTAGGTACAGCAAATCTGATAAATACTACGGGGAGAAAATCCCATGGAATCCCAGTGACAAGTGAATTGGATTGAGACCAGGATTTAGATGTCCGCATGTAACCAGATACCGGTTCAGACCTCTTAATCTGTTTACCAGATCAGAATCCTGATCCACCTCCTTCAGCTCCTACCTCCTGAGAGGGACTAAAATTGAGTAGTCAACTCCATGGAACATAAGAATAAATTAACTTAATATGCTTTAGAGAGCCACAGAGGCATCTACTACTGCACAGGAGATTTAGATAAAGTATCCCTTGAAGGTATTTCTGAGAATGGATATGCTAATACTTGAAGACATTTTAGACTTGTGATCACTGAAGTTATATAGAAAAGTTTATGCATAAGGAAGAGGCTTGTGAAGAAAATGGAGTGTCTAACTGTGGTGATTGCTAGAGGAAGGAGTTCACAGCACAGCCAGTGGCCACCGTGCAATGCAGTAATCTCCTACCTGATTAGATGGGCAAGGTAGCCATCAGCCATTGCAAATGGGACGACTCAAAACCTCAAATTTCTCCAGGCTGCCCCTGAGTCCTTATTATCTGCTGTTAAGAGGGGGTTGATTATTATCATGTACACCGAAAGAGGCATAAAAACATTAGGTTGACCTGCATATGGTGTTTTTTCTGCTGCGTCATAGAATCAGGCATAGAGAGTTGGAAGGGACCCACAAGGACCATTGAAGTTCAACTCCTGACCCTGCACAAGACCACAAGGAGTCACACCATGTGCCCGAGAGTGTTGTCCAAATACTTCTTGAACTCTGTCAGGCTTGCTGCTGTGACCACTTCCCTGGGGAGCCTGTTGCAGTGCCCAAACACCCTCTGGGTGAAGAATCTTTTTCTAATATCCGACCAAAACCTCCCCAACACCGCTCCATGCCATTCCCTCAGGTTCTGTTAGTGGTCATGAGACAGAATAGATCAATGTCTGCCCCTCCTCCTCCCCTCATGAGGAAGTTGTAGACTGTGATGAGGTCTCCCTTTGGTCTCTCCCTCCTCCAGGCTGAACAGACCAAGTGACCTCAGCTGCTCCTCATATGGCTTCCCCTCTAGACCCTTCCCCACCTTCACAGACCTCTTGGATGTCCTCTAATAGCTTTATATCTTTTTTATATTATAGCACCCAAAGCTGCCCCCAGCACTCGAGGTTAGGCAGCCCCAGTGCAGAGCAGAGCAGGACAATGCCCTCCCTTGCCTGGCTACTGATGCTGTGCCTGATGCCCCCCAGGACAGGGTTGGCTCTCCTGGCTGCCAGGGCACTGCTGACTCACATTCAACTTGCCATCGACCAGGTCCCCCAGGTCCCTTTCCCCAGCACTGCTCTCCAGCCTCTCATTGCCCAGTCTGTCCATACATCCGTGTTTGCCCCATCCCAGGTGCAGAGTTCATCGCTTGTCTTTGTTGAACATCATAGAGTGGGTGATTGCCCAGCCCTCTAATTTGTCCAGGTCTCTCTGGCTTTGAGGGAGTCAACAGCTCCTGCCAATTCAGTATTGTCAAACTTGCTAAGTATCCCTTCCAGTCCTGCATCCAAGTCATTTATGAAGATGTTGAAGAACACAGGGCTGAGGGTGGAGCCCTGTGGAACCCCACTAGTGACAGGTCACCAGTCTGATGTCCCCCCTTCACTACAATCCCAACCTGTGAGCCAGTTCCTCACCTGAGATTTACCTGTAATCCACTTGTCAATTCTGCCCCTTCACGAGTCCTGTGCAGCATTAGGAGGCACACATGACCCTTCTGTCTGGGAAACCTCACTTGCCAGGTGAGAAATCTTTCCTTGATATATTACTGGAAGACAGAGGTAAGATCAGGAGGTCCACAGGACAGGAGAGCACAACAGGGCACAGGAGAAGGCATCAGCAGTGCTTGGAGTTTGCAGAGGATGTTCCAGGACAGACTTCAGGCTAACTTGAATGCTTGGCTGCCTTTTGACAGCTTGGGGACATGCCTGAGTATGCAGAGAAGGACCCACAGGATCCACAGAGTACAGATGAACTGAACTTGTTATGCCTTTTGGTGGCTTGCAGGCTGAAACAGTTCCACAGAAAGCATTTGTTGGTACCCTTTATCTCTAGTCAGGGGGCTTTGAGAAATGCTCAGAACAAAGTGCACCAAATGAAGAACCCCTAGCCCTAGAGCTTTTGCACCGTGTTGCTGCCCTGGAGACCACTAAACTCTCATAGGTCAAAGATTTCTTTCCCAAATCTCAGATCATCTCATCTCTCTTGATATCTCAGCTCTCTCTTACAGATTTCATCCATAGACAGCTACAGCTGAGCTGCACTGCTCCATGGGTTTCCATTTGTCCACAGAGCTGTATAAACCATCCAAATGCTCACTTCTACCTTTGAGCAGAGCCACAAAACCTTGAGAATTAAAACCATTCTTAGGGCCACAAGAGGTACTACTTAACATTGTGGTATGTGAAGCTCAGCTGACAAAGTCAAAGAGCTTGTAATTGTCTGTCCGTGCCCATCAGCTGGGTTACATTGGTACTGTCTTTATTTTGGATGTAATCTTTCATACTATTTAAAAACTAGCAAATAAAAATGAGTGACTTAAACAGTGTCAAGGAGACAGGCTCAAATGTTCAACAAGTAAGGTCCAGAAGCCCACCAGAAAACCTGTCAGATCTGGATTGGAAGGTCAGTCCAGAAATTACCGTTCTGTGTTTGACTTCACCTCTGGAATGAGGGAGACAGATGTTAAGCAAGGATGGGAGGGAGTTCAGCCCAAAAAAGTAAAGAATAGTTTCTATTTTCACTGGCACATTGGCCAGGAAAAAAAGGCCGGGAACCTTGTTTGAAGCCAGCTGCAGTCCCACTGCAAGCATCACCACTCGCTGTGCAAGAGTTACTGTGAGCCAGCTGTAAAGCAGCTCCACATCAGCAGCCTAATCCCCGAGAGCACAGAAAATACCGACTCAGCATACACATCTTCCACTGTCAGCCAGGAGAGGGAGTTCAGAGAAAGAGGGAAAAAAATATCCCAAAAACCCCCCAGCTTTCAAAACCGTGTCTACAGCAAGCAATCAAAGGCAGCTCTCCTGAAAGGATTCCCAGCAGGGAGCATGGAAGGGAAGCAGCAGTGAGTGCAATAAAGCAGCAAAGTCTGTCCTCAGTGGTGCAGCCACAGTAAATGCCTAAGGATGGCAGCTCCGGAGCACCTGCCTGGTAAAGGTACATTCTCTGGTGCTGCTCTTCAATGTTTGAAGAAATAGAAGAGAAAGAAATAGAAAGAAAAAGAAAAGACGCAATGTGGCCTTAGAAAACAGATGTGGTACAAACTGGGCTCATGACACTGGCAGGCACTCTTCCATTTTAAAAAGATAGCAGACCAATAAAAAAGAAAAAAGTGTGTGTTTCTGCTTGTGTTTATAAATAAAACACACCATATGTACATGCATAGCCTGTAAATACTAGGTAAGAACCTATTGTAAAGTGTGCCAAATTCTTTATTCCTGTCAAAAATTTATATTCACCCAACTCAATAAAATGGAGCATCAGCCTTGCTTATGTGGACTCCAGCAAAATTTGCAGTGGAGATGCTGCCCTCAGAAAATTGGGTTAAGCCCTTCTGAAATTGGTTTGTTTCCCTTCTGTACTTCCCATCACTTCCTTAGAAAGAATTTTTGAACCACTATGGTCAGTGGACCATAGATTAAAAAACACTGCCCCAGAAAACCTGATCATGATCTAAGGCCTGCTATGCCAAGCATTTCCAAACACCAGAGGTCACACCCCACCTCAAAGGCTTTGCAGTAAATAGATGAGATGGAGAGAAGAGACACAGGGAGTGGGAAGCTCTGAGAAGAAACTCCACTTGCCTGAGGCCATATGGGTCACTAGCAGAGCCCCTGTTTGCTCTGATGGTGTGCAACTCTCCTAGGAGTTAAAAAAGCCCATTTCCATCCTGGTGTGGGGCAGCAGCTGAACTGAAGGAAAGTGGATGAGGTTCACCAGGCAGAGGCAGCACTGTGGGTTTCAGGGGATTTCCATCTCTCTCTGTCCAACCCTTCCAGGTTTCATACACTCATGCCAGGCACTGACCACACCTGCCACATCCATTTAAAATCACTTTTATGTCTTCTGGGGTCTCCTGTCAATCATTTTCACTTCAGCAGCCCTTCAGGAACAACATCAGACAATGCAGTTTCCCATGAGCATTATCAGAGCACTGCACTGCTGTAAGACATGCCCATGCTGAGAGGAGACACCCAGAGACAGAAAATGAGTTTTCTGCTGCTGCCAGATCTCTGCTATTAGATACTGCTAATAGGGAAAGGCACTCCAAATACCTGGGACCAACTGGACGCTGTCTCTTCTCCAGCCCAGCAACTCTACAGGAGACAGCAATGCAATTTAGCAGTAACTGAAGTAGATTATGTCATGTCCTGCAGAGATGTCTTTGCATCACTTAAAGCCATATTTCTGGCTTTAAAATGCTTTCTTTAGTTGCCTCAGAATTCTGTATATATGCAAGCTACGTAAATATTTATGTAAGTATTTCCGTATGTACATAAAAGGCCAAATTATCTGCAAATTATATGAAGATGCCACTTGTTTAAATTCATTCTGGACTACCCCAATGTGAGAAATTCACACAGAATCATCAGCTGTGGAAAGGGCAGCTTGCTGGGCATCTGCAGAGCAGGGATCCAATGGAGTTGTAGGAAGAGTTAGCTCAAGCAGCAGGAAATAGTACCTGGCAGTAGGCTGCATTCAGTGATGGAGTGATCTTCCTCTGGATCTGAGGGGAGACAACCATTGCTTGAAATTAACTGAACACAAGAAGTAAAATTTAGAAAGGTTCCTGAAATAGCAGGCAGAAGAAACAATGAAAAACAGAAAAGATTTTCCCATTTCCGGTGAGAGGAACTTAGTTGCCAGGGCTGGAAAAGCCTGGGTGCCATCCTGAGAATGATGCCCACACAGCCACCCTGGGTCCAAATAGGGAGAAGGGAGAGCCACTGCCTTTACCCCTCATCCCTTGTATTTCCCCGACTGCTGAGAACAGCCAGCAAGTGAAGCAGGCGGGGATCCCAAAGCAAGAATTTAATTGTGCCCTCTCTCCAGCCTTGTCTGGTTTTGATTTCCGGTTAGAGCCCTTTTTTGGATTCTGAATCTCAGTACAGCTCACTCACACACTTGATAATATATTCAGTCATTGAACACTTACCTGTCACAGCTCAGTTCTGGTGGAAATTAAGCCAAAATACAATTGTGTTACATGATACATGAACTCAGAAGGACAGGTTGATGCTAAGGACAATTTTTTTTTTACTTTTATTTCATGTGTTTGTGTTGTGGGGAGTTTTTTCAACAAGAGTATGAAAAACTAGATTATGCTTTTTCAAGGTACAGAAGAAGATCAAATATTTTACTTGTATTATGAAACATACAGATGCTTTGGGGCATTTTTAAACCTGTGGCATTCAAGTAATGGAGCAACTTTGTTAAAATGGCAGAAATCATTTTCCAGCTCATTTTTGCTAATAAAATGCAGATTGTTTTGGGAATCCAGAGATTTATACTTATTTACTGATGATCATGAAGAGTTTTAGCAGTTACTTTTTAAGTTAAGCAGACAGCTAAAAGTTACCTGTTTTCCCAGTCTTCTATATATTTCCAAACATACTATTTTCCATTCAGTTTTCTGGTGCTTTTCTTTGAATAAAATGTCAGAAAACATGCTTAATTTTATAAATCTAAATTCATTGTGAAAGATTTGGTATCAGAGAGGCCTTCCTTTTTTCTGTGAACACTAAGGAGTACATCTGACTAGAAATAAACTGTGGAATTACATACAAAATATCACAAAAGTATGACTTGAATGTATGTTAGTTGACAAAGAAGCAATTTACCATATAATATCCATGAACACAAACATATTTTACTGTAAGAACCCTACCAGAAAGTCCACAAGAGAGTAGTAGCAGCTGAAAGAATCTTCTGGTTGATATCGTGGTTATTTTAACAGTTCCCAGTAATTTTTTTACAATCTACTAATAACTCACGCATAATAAAAATTGCTATAAGTATAATATTAGCTGATGAAGAGGAAAAGCTGCAGCAGAAATGTGTCAAATATCTTACAAGTAAATGTCCAAGTAAATTAGAACTTTGCTGTAATATAACAGGTTGTTATATTAATAAGCCATGAGAATTTTGGCACAAGAAAGCAGTAACATGGGCTTTGCAGATAATATTGCTAATCTTTTCCATTATTTTAGGACACTGCATGAGAAAAAACCTGTTTGTTTTGTGGGCTATAATACTGGGTGGTCTCTGATTCTGTACTTTCTGCATTCAGGGAGCAACTGCAGCAGAGCTGAATAACTGCACACAGCACACCCATGGGAGCCATCAAATCACAGGGAATCAAGAGCACATCCTTGGGAGACATCAAATCAAACCATCTCAGGAACAAGTATGTTGCAGATCTATTAAAGCAGTTATAAACAAGTTTTCTTCTGTAGAGGAATAGTTAAAACTGAAGGTGTTGACCATTGTTTCTGGAATTAGCTATGACTGTCAATGTTTTTGAACAAAATTAAGAGCAGGTTAATTCACTCATGTTACCAAACTCGTTAAATAACAAGTACCCTGGTAACTAAGCCAAATAAAGTCAACTTCTCATGGGGATAGATCACTGACTTTTTTTTGATCCTGCTATCTATTTTATTAACTCTCACATATTAAGATAAGTAGAGTGTAAGCCTATATATATAGATCTATATATAGAGATCTGTTAAAGCTTATATTCATGTATTCTTCAAATTTTTTCTTCAGCTGAATTAGTAATCTGATTTAGTTAAATCTGCTACCCTGGTAACACACAGAAAAATGGTGAAATTTCTGTCTTTGCTTTCTTAAAATAAAAAAAAAAGATGTATTCTCACTTAAGTGGGAGATAAAAATACTATTTATGTAAATGTTCAGTCATTGTTCAGATACAACACTGCAAAAGTTTGTACCCTATACTTTACACAGGTTTAATTTCAAATATTGAATATTAAATACTTACAGTGAATGGTTATTAGTATTTGATAAAAACAACTTCAACAAAAAGAATTCAAACATCTACTTTTTGCCCTAAACCTGCACTTAAAGTCAGAATGAAGAATTTTACATAGTCCTCTTGCATGTACATCTGTGCAGCCATGTTAAAGATTCCCGTCCTCCTGTCTGGATTTTACAGAATGATTTCATATGGCTATGATCACAGTGTATTAAACAGCCAGAAGATATCTCTTAGAGCTCTATGTGTACTTCTTGTGGATATCTCTTGTCTCTTATCTTGTATTTGGATTTTATATATTGTGAGAGAGGTTTTAAGTTATGGCTAACCAACCCCACCCCAGATTCTGTATTTATAAGTTCATGATTATATATTATATTTTGATCTGCCTTTTGACATTTGGACTCTATCCTTCCCAGGCATGTGTGAAATACGACTAACAGTGCTGCATATTTTTCCAATATTTCACACACACAAAAAAAAAATAGATTCCTAGTTTTTCCAAAATCTCTCACATCTTCATGCATCTTCCCTATAAGGGACTGATGGTTTTCAACAGATCCCATGGGACTGTCTGGTGTGGGGAGAGCAACATCTTGTTCTTTTCTGTAAAGCACAGTGAGGTTCCAGTCTACGACTGTCTCTTCTGGATAATGTCTGGGAATAGTTTTGGCAGAAGACTTAAAATACTACCAGTGTGTTTCGACAGATAAACAAAATGTGCATCTGACTTGCAGAACTGTACACACATAAAGAGGCAGCTTTAAAACAAGTGGAAAGTTAACAGTAGAACTTATACTTCTTATAAAACTGTAAAATATCCAGTCATCCCTATGAATTGTAATATTACACAGCCTCTAGGGTTGCTTCAAACTACAAAGATGTTTGATGAGCAACCAGCTCAGTCAAAGGCAGATCATGAAGCTGCTGGGATTTACCTCAATCCCTCACAGCCCATCCTTCATTTATAAAATACAGAAATTTTGTAATAGGTAACAAGGATGGTCTCTTGATGCAAGGAGTAAAAGAATTTCTAGGACTTTCCTAATAAAATGAAAACTGCTAATATAAACATTGTGACAGGGTAGCTTTTATTTGAGCAATCTGCGGGCCAGATAAACATCAATGTCAGTGACAGAGAGGCCAAAGACTACCTGAGAACAGACACTGCCCAACTAAGTAACAATTCTGCTTGCAAGGACGTGTCATGATTCAGCGAACAGTAAAGTGGGTTTCAAAGCTGCTTGATCAAGACAAGAAGAGCACCCACTACATGAGGCAAAGCACAAATCCATCTAAGGACACATCCTCCAAGTGCAAACACATTCAAAGTCTGTCAGAGGTTAAGTTTTTTTATAGGATGCTTTATGGCAGAGAGTGTCTCCAGCAGCCAGAAGGAGGCAGATATAAAATCCTCCAAGTCAACATCGACTATCACGTATCCTGCCTAAGTCAAAAGAAATGCACACATGTGCCCACAATTGAGTCAAATGTGTCCTGCTGCATCCCCGATGCCAGAGCTGGTACCAATGGTCATGGAGCCTTGGTTCCAGAAGAACAGCACTCTGTAGGGTATGGTATGAAGCAAACACAGCACAAATAAAGCACCAGGTCCCAAAATTTGCTTCTTCTATGAAAAAACATGGAACTACAGACAGATCCTGCAATATCAAGCATGCTACTTCTTTCCAGTAAGGGAATTTTCTCCATAGTTTAAGGAAATGTAATTAAGTTAATTAATTTCCTAACTTAACTTAAGAAGTCGTTTATAGGAGCAGCTCCTTTGTTAGTATTTCTAGAATTAATTTATTCTGTGGTAATTTTAGGAAAATTTTTATGGTGAGTTATTCAAAGAGTATATACCTGAGGCATTGCATAATCAGAAAATTGTTTAAGTGTTATTTTGTAACCCAGTATTTCTGGCATCAGTATTGCAATGAAAGGAGGACTGAGAATTCCTGTCTGGTTTGGCTATTGTACAGAAGAGTAATTTATTCTCTTTTATAGACAGCAATGTTCCTGACTTCAGCCATCAGACAAAGCATTTGAAATATATTATTGAAGGTTTACTACAACAGTTGATTTGGCCATTACTGCACTTCTTCCTTAAAAAAACAAACAAACAAACAAAACAAAACAAAACAAAACAAAACAAAACCCAACAAAACAAAAAAAAATACCAAACTAGTCTTCTGATAATTCAGACAAAAAAAACCCCCAAAACAAAACTAACAAACAATAAACCAACAAAACTAAACAAACAAACAAGCCAAAAAACCCAGACATGAATGAACAAAACCCCCACAACGATGCAGGTCAGCTCTTCCTTTGAGCTAAAATGAAATTACAAGTTATGAAAGCAATGCTTTATGGAATGCAAGTGACATACGAGCCTGATTATCACATCTTTCCATTAGGGAAGAGAGCAGCATCTTTCTGGAGGTACAGAAACTATATTCTAAATTGATTTGTGAATGTGCCTTATTCGCTTCTACTATTTAGTTCAGTAGGTGGGAATATTATTACCAGGTTTATGTGATTTTCTCAGCAGATTTGCAACTTTGAGCATAATATCAAAATACAGCATGTTGTACATCGTATCTAACAATGCTCAGAGCTACAGAAGACAAGAAATAAGCAACCATGAATAAAAGTTACACCTCTTATTTTACACCTGAGAACATAAGAATCTCTGAGTACCTGAAGAGTGTACTTCATAACCAATTTATACAGCATTTCAAGGATGGTTTCTTGATTTCACCTTACAGGATGCTTTTTTTCAGCATACATTTCTGTAAACCCATTTCACTTTCAATAATCTCTGAGGATTCCCTGGGCAACTCCATGAAAGAAGATCCAAGCTCTTTGAAGTCCCTGGCTGATAGAAGTCCAACCACTTCAGAACTGGGAGACGACCTGCTGTTTCATATACAAAGTTAGATTAGTTCTCCAAAAACTGTTATTTCAAGATACCTTGATGAGTCATGATAGAATCCAAGTATAAATTTCTGTGTAACAGGAGGGAAAATTCACAGGCATCAAACAGATACTTTGGCATTTGCTGTAAACTGTGCAAACACTGCACTGTTCCAGAATGCATGTTAATTTCAACACATTTTTCACTATCAATGACTCTTCCTTCCCCCTTTTCGGTGCCTAGAACACTCAAGTCAAATTCCAACAGTGATCTCTCTCGCTTTCATAGGAAACATAAACAGGTTTTAAATACCCATGGTAAGGACAAAAGGCTCACCAAAAGTTATATTAGATATTTTATCACTACTATTTTATTCTCCAGCTGGGAGAAAAAGGAAGTCACAAAAAGAGACAGCAGAATTCCACCATAAGAGCAATATTCCCTCTCAACAGGGAGGAAGCTTCCTAGCAATAGGCATTAAGGATTGTTCAAAAGTTGTGGCAAAGACAGACACAGAATATTGATACAAAGATAAATTATCCATTTCAAATTCTACTTCTTACCTTCTTGTGACCAAAAAACACAAATATGGTTTCAGTAAGTAAATGTACTTAATTGTGGTAGGCAAAGTGCAACATCCATGTCAGTGGGAAAAGGAATACCAGACAAACCAGTCTTGGCTGCTGCCTTCTGCGAAAGGGATAATTGAGAACTTAAACCAACACTGATGGGGAAGGAGTTGGTACTGAGAGACCTGAGCTGCCTAACTGATGGGATATCAGATGGAATGAAGCATTTCCTGTTCAGGAGACCAATCTCTGCACCAAGGAATACTCAGGCTACATAAAGTGCACACAGATTTGAAAAGCACCGGGAGCTCTGCTCAGCACAGTGGTTACTCGATAGTGCTCAGCAGAGCATGGAAACTTGCTCAGGAGTCCTTTTCCTCAGCAGTAGAGATCCAGCTAAATACAGAACTTCTTAGACTGGCAGTCCCTGCTTTGATGTTGGCTTCTACATAAGCAACAAGGTGGTTCCTTGCCCAGAGTTTTTTGTTACTTGTTGTCTGATCACTTACTTAGGATCCTGGTCACAGAGAGAACCCATGATACATTCCCTTTCTCAAAGAGCTCACAGTCCCAACAGATTTTGGCATCTTTACTTTGATGTATGGAAACTCCTTGGAACTATCCTGCAAAAAGATATTTACATCCCCATGGTGGAGATTCTAAGATAGCAGGTGAAAAAAAATTCTCTAGGAACCATCTGCTGATTTCTATTTCACTCCTTTCTCTCTTCATAAACTTAAAATACAGATGTACTGACTTGTCCAGAGTCCACCTCCTTCAGCACCAAAAAAAGCCTTTGAGGAAGCTCAGCACATCTGGAGAAACCAAGGAATTGGCAGTTCTGCCATATGTCCTTGTGGGCCACTTGTCTGAATCTGAACACTGCTGCTGGGATTTCTGCTGTGACTATACACTGTTCTCTGCAGATGATGGAAAAGGAGACTAAAATTGCAGATGAAGATGAATTCCCCAGGGGTCCAAGTTTGTTCAGATCTGTCTAATGCATTTTTCACTTTAGCAGTTTTATATGTAAATAAAACCAGGGTGCTATTTAAGCACAAATTACTTTGGATTCCTTAAAGCAGACGTGCCAAACCAATATGAAAGTTGGAAATAGAAATGGAATAATCCTGCTAAGTAGGATCCAAGGAGTGAACCAGCAACAAAGAAACACAGACTTACTTTTTGTTTCAACACACAAAGGGAACTTTTTAATCCAGCGACAGCCAGACCCAGCAGGACTTGAGACCGGTTACAAAGAAATCACAGCACTTTCTGGAAACTCACTTTTGTAGTCTTCATATGCTGGAGACAGCATGGGCAAGCCTGTCTACGTAAGTTACAGCAGGCTGTCCTGTTCAGGCAGTGCCTCACAGGACCAGAACAGCAGCTGGAAACTGATGTTCAGGAAGAGTGTAGCAGCACAGGGAGCAAAAGTAACTGGCTGTTCAGATTACTTTTATGAAGACTGGGCACTGAAGTTTTACTTCCTTGTAAACAGGAGACAAAACAATAAGAGAAATAAGATACCTGAGGTAAACAGCTTCTGGAAACTCATCAAAAAGGCTGGGCTGTGTGATGGGTAATTTCTCTGCACTGGGAACCATGCAGCACACTGCACTGCCAGGGATCAGATTGTCACAGCCATGGCAGTCAGAAACAGCAACAGGATAAAATAATAACAGTAGGATAAAAATAATACAGGAAGAAGGAAAGTGAGTAGTCGTCAGCTGGAAGAGGCTGGCCAAGATGCAGAAAGGGTGAAAGAGCAGCAAACAGCTACCTCTGCAAGCCAGAGATGACAATAACTTCACTTACAGGATATTACCAAGGCATACAGTGAAAATCTGGCATTAAAGCCAAAGGATGTGTGGAGATGCTCCTTTGTAGGCCCAGCCTACAAAAGGGGCACAGATACTTTGGCCCCTCTTTAGAATCTATATCTCTGCACACCAGATACCTCTCAGTGAATAATGATTGCTTACTTCTGAATAAGTCATTTCTGAGCTTCTTTAATAAGCTGCTGCCAGCAGCTCCCAGACCGAAGAGCTTGCAGGTGGCAAGCACAGCTGGGCCTGTCATGTTCATGTGATCAGTTTTGCATCTCTCTTTGGATGGAGCCACTTGATCTCCTCAGTTCTGGATGACTTCAGCAGCAGCTCCCTAACCACTGCTGACATTGGTCAAAGGCATCCATTTTGTGTTTGAACCACAACTCACTCTGTTGAGTGATAAAATGAAGATTTTCCCTGTGTCAAGAGCAAGAGTTCTGACAGTAGCATTTCTATTTCCCCTCAGCCACCGGAGGGTCCCCCCTTAGCAGGAGTCACCCTTCCAGCACTGGTGCCAACCACCCTTCCAGCTGGGCAACCAAAACACATCTCCAGAGCATCATGCACACCACGCTGGAGATACAGGTCCAAAGTCTTCCATGGCTGTCTAGATAACAGGGACTTTGAGAGAGTTTCGTATTATATCAAATTAAGTTAATATTGCCTGGTAAATGCCCTCACACCCCAGCTAATGAGTGTTCTCATTGCAAGGCTTAGTTCAGTTTTCACTCTACTTTTAGAGGTCAGCCTGAAAGCCTCTATTAAATTCTTGCTCTGCTAGTTCAATAGCAAGCCAGCAAAACCAAGGTAGTGTAAAGTTTTAGGTCAAATTGCATAGTGAGGGCAAGAACTGTTCTTCTGTAAATCCACATAATAAATTCTAGTGGAAACACAGCATATTAGTCCTTGTCAGGATAATGGCTGCTGAAGAAATTCTGTGCTGGTCATTTTAAATAGAAGAGGAATCCAAATTTCTCACCAGCCTGCACTTCTGCTGCATTATGTCAAGCTGCATTTATGTCCTACTGTTCCAACTACTCAACCGTTAAAACAGCATTCTTCAGTGTAGTAGCCTATTCTATGCAAATATCAAAATGTTTAATTATTCCATTATATCCAACATTTCTGTAAAGCAGCAGGTATTTTATATAAACTCACAAGAGATGAAAAAACAATTAAGTACCCCACAATACCAGTCACAATTTAAGCATCAGATTTCCAGTGAAACATCAGCTAGCTCACCAGCTCTCAGATACAAATCTACAGCTTTAAGAAATGGGACCGTTTTCCCTGTGCTAAGTTCTCATAGGATGCTGAATATTCAGGGATGCCTGAGGTAGCCAGCCAGCTGAGATGACCTTTTATCCTTAGGTGAAACCCTTGATCTGCGGCAGGGTTTGCACTAAGGGAATGGGGACTGAGCACATAAAAAAAAATATATGAGCCTCTGTTTATATACTGCTTTTTTTACAGCACGGTTCAACTCTGTCACCATCCACAATAACTTCTCTTCTGTTTAGCTCAGTGGAATATTTATTTTATTCTCCACTGCATGAAAGACTGTTTGAAGCCCGAATAGCTAATAAAACTTTGAGCCTTTATTAAGCAACACTAAGTTCTTGCCTCAGGATGTAAGAACAGGCAAAAAACATTCCTGTGTTTCAGGATGGAAATAAAGCTGCTAAGGTACTTACAGCTATCGGCACCCTGTCTTCATCCGGGTTGTAGCAATGAGTATGTTGGACAGACAGCAAAATTAAATAGGGCTTAAACCTACTTCCACCCTTGTTTTTTCTACATCAATAAAATTAAGAAATGGACATTAGTTTTCCAAAATCAGAAGTAAACACAAAAGTGGGAGTTTAAATTTTGATCTGTGCTCTTACCAGTAATTTTAGGAAAGACGGCGCTCTTTGGCATCATTAGCAAAAAACCATACATGTTTTTTACCACTGGTATACAGGCTTCTCCTTATAGTTCTGGCATCAAGTAGGAAAAAAAAAAGTACCTTTTATTCATTTTATTCCACAAAGATTTTTATCTCTGTCATGAAGTTTTGGCTCTGCTATTGAACATCATTATTTCATAGGAAGCAGCACCTAAAGCTATTTTCACTCAGAGGTGGCTGGTTTTCCTCCTAGGGAAGACACAGTATATGATATATAAATACAGGTATAGACCTTAACTTGGGACAAAGACGACCTGGATACAACTGGCATCCTTAGATGTACTGCTGTTTACATCAGAGGGGGTGATAGCCCTGTGTGAGATACAATAAAGAACACAAAGTATTAACTGGAAGAGTAACCGAAGTCATTTTGTTTTCTATCTCTGCCGCATACTGAGCACAACATGACTCCCTCAAATGGCTAACTTCTGCACTCCGAGTCTAAATATTGCCACCCCGTGGTCTGACAGCACTGTCTGCCAGCCCTGCAAGCAGGGAGGCGAAACACTTCTAGGCTGGGCACTACACATTCCAGTCCCCACATGCTGTTTCTATTCTACATCCAGGTTTGTTTTTTCGTTTTTTTGGGTTTTTTTTTTTTTTTTCACAGACCCCTGCCAGCAAAAGAAATGGTTCCCTGATGACCCCACTTCCCTCTTTATACCTTTTTTCCCCCCAGGTGCCGCAGCCTGACTTATCCCTTCTGCAGCCCAGCATGCAGACAGACACATGAAGCAGCAGAAGTCAGCAGCAAATACACACCCATAATAAAACTTTCACTGCAACATCACACAGCAAGTGCAAATTCCCTTTTGAGGGGATGGACGGCAGAGGCAGGGATAATCCTTCCAAAGCCTTATTCCTTGCCATGCCAGCATGATTTCCACTGGACTTTGTGTATGAAGCCGTTTCTACAACAAACGCGTGGAGCTACACTTGTTTCTATGTGATGGAGGAGGGAAGAATTAGCCACAGAATTAGCTTTACATGTCTGTTCTGACTGTACAGCTGGGCAAGTGCAAAGCGAGCACAAACAGCAAGTGCAGACCTGCAAGGGCATACAGTTCAAAAACGTCTCTTTCTGTAAGTCTTCTGCCCCGTGTCACAGTACAGCATGCTTCCTGGAGAGGAGAACTGAAATGAAACTCAGCAAAGACAGATTTTATAATCTTAGTTTTATGGAGAAGTCAGAGAGTCAAAGCAGCGGGTGGTGTCCCAGACCTGGAAGGGACCACTAGGATTGGCTGGTCTAAACTATGTAACACAAAGTCCTTAGATAATGGCTGAGTGAATCAAAATATCTTTTCGAGGAGAAAACTTCCTATGTCTCTGCAAGGATGGAATCCACCCTTTCATGAATTGCTCCAGGGACTGGATACAGCCACTTTCAGAGTGTTTTGCCCATTTTGATCCGTATCTAGCAACACCTCCCTACTGAGGGATGTTTTCTATACCTCAGCTTGCAAGACTGGGGAGTATTACAGAGCCTCTATCTCCCATACAGCTGCTTACAGACAGTTTAAGCCTCTCTGTAGCTCTCCCTATTTGAGTGTCCTCCACAGGCTCCTCCCCTACGTCAAAGCCACAGGAGGCGGGGCAGGAAGCCGCAGCTGAGCTGCTCCAGCAGACATCATTAGAGCACAGCAGCAGCTGCCCCAGGGATCCAGACCCAAGTTACAGCCAGAAAGAGGTGCTGGGCATCTTTCAGGGTTGGTGTCATGTGCTTCAAAGAGCATGGGGTAACCTGCCCGTTCTAACATTAAGTCATTTCCCGGTCTCTAGGGGATTGTGGCTTAACCACCGAAGTTAATTATCCTTCCGTACAGCCTTTTCAAAGTCATAGATGTTACTACTGAAAACTCCAGATAGTCTCCATCTTTGTACAGAGGTCTGATGTCTTAACTTTGCTTACTCTTGGCAATAACAGTGTCCTGTGACAGACTAATGTGCCTGTTGTAAAACAGATGTTTTAGCACAGCAATGATATTGCCATATATCTGTACCTCCCAATGGACCATTATTTTTGTAGAGAGACTAGGCTGCACTAACGAAGCAATGGTTGTGTTACTGAGAAATGACGTGTTAAAGACTGCTGAGAAAGTCCAGAGAAGGGCAGCAGAGACCCCTGGGAGCACAACAGAACAGATGCCAGAACTACAGGACACCCCAAGTGTTGATCACCAGCCACTGGTCACTGAGTAAATCCACTTTTGAGAGCAGGGTGGAACCAGTTCTAGGACATAACTTGAAAACATAGAGACTTGTGTTACAATTTATTGCATTTGCTCAAGGTTGGTAGCCTAGGCAAAGCTGTCTTCAGATTATCTATGACTGCAATGAAAGCAACTGGCTGTGCAGGATGGATCTTTCAGAATAGAGCAACCTGTTATACTGTATTGATAGGGATGGATGGTTCCTTAATTATTAAAGGGAAAAAAATCATCCCTATTCCTTTTGCTTGTATTTTACTGCTTGTGTTTGGTCTGGTACCCACTCCTCCTCCTTGATGCTTTCTTGTAATTTGAATAGAATAAAATACCAGAAAAGTGCTTTTAAATGATTTTTTAAACTCCTCTCTCTAAATGGTTGCCCCTTCAGTCTCCTGATATGGGTATGGGAGAACAGTTGTCTTCTGTCTGCTGTCATGGTCACCCTTTCTTTTCTTTTGAAAGGAAGCAATTTTTAATTCACAACCAGATGCAGAGATTCCAGAAGTCTAAAGGATAATCAAGCTGAACAAAAACCAAGAGAACCTTTAAACTCAACCTGTTTATTCCAAATTCTGTATCTTTTCCTGAACACACTCCACTTCTTAAACATCCTGTGGAGGTAGAATGGCCAGCGCAATTCCAGAACAACCTAGATCTCATCTGGATCTGATGCCACCACTGATTCCTTTAAGAGCATGGGAATGAATCTTTACTGCTGACTGCCTTATACAATGGGATTCCTAGCATTTTATACATTGTCCTAGCACTCTGAGTTCTCTGTATAGATGTCTAGGTTCCTTCTGGGGTGACAGATATGACTTACAGCCCATTAAATGGTTTAATAATTTTCTAATAAGGTGGAGTTTTGCCACCCAGGGTTTATTCCTTCACCTCACAGCTGGAGCAGCAAAGGCTGTGGTGGGAGGGAAGGCAAGAGCTCAACTCTGCCATCTTTCCAGAGAGAGGCAGGAAAGCTAAAGCTCAGGAAACAGAATGATCTTGATACAGAATTTCTTGTAGCTGCAGTGAGCAGGGGGCTGAAGGCACCTACTCACCATGGAAGAGAAATAGTGACCCGGGAAGCAACTATTATTAATAACCTAATAGCAAAAGGAAGGCTTCAGAAAAGCTCCCTTGTATTCTCTCCAAGATTTCTTATGGATAAACGGCTTTTCAAAAGTCCTCAACTGGCTGCTCAAAAGCAGAACTCACACTGAAAAGAAATATGGTCTCTTGCCAATCCTGTGCTAATTAAGCCTGTTTATGTTCTGCTTGAATGAATGACAGCATGTCTTCCTGGGAATCCAGCAAACCTGGGAAGCAACTGCAGGTACCTGAATTTTGTTTTGGCCTTGCTGTGCTACTCTTGCTGCTTGGGGAAAAAGCCTGAAAACACTGATATAAACTTCACCTGAAGGAGGAGCACTCCTGTACCCCTGTTGAAATTTGGCAGAAGCGGGGTGCATTTTTCCAGGTGGGAATACAGCACTGTCATTTCAGTAAGGTTCCTTGACAACCCAAACCAGGCCTTGGAGATTCAAAAGTATTTGACGGAATGCTTCTGCCCCTTCGGGGAATCTTCTGCTGTAGCCATCAAAATGCAGTGAGGCACCCTGGGAAAATCAATGGGAAAGCTCTTGACAGCCTTCCTTCCTGTGATTCCTAGTCCAAATGTGTTCCCTCAGGAGGCTAGGACTCTGTAAATAGACATCTGACTTACCTTCAAAGCACATCTCTTTATCCATCTTCTTATTTCTTCTTAAGAACAGTACAAAGTGGAAAGAAAGAAAGCCTAATTTTGTGCTACTGCCATATAAATACAAATCCTTCAGTTGGTTTTTCCGAGTTCCAAAAGCTGATCCACTACTTGAATAGCTCTGCAAAGGTCAGTGTGAAGGTGGAGATTTTGAAAGGAGTCTTCCAAAATTTATTTTTGCCACGGTTTCCAAAATCTAAGACACGTTTCTCTGTTTGAACTTCTCAGCAAGATCACATGAATAACCATTTCATTAACCCTTAACCACTAATAGGAAACCTGTTTGGCTTTTTTCTGTTTTTCAAATGAGGGTTCAAATTAAACAGGAAAAAAAGGTCTTTGGGTTGAAAGTTCATTCCTTCTCCCTTCCCCACAGAGCCCAAATGCTGCGAAACGTGGGTTTTCAGACAAATGGCCAGGCTTTTATCCAGGAAAGGTTAATGTGGAACATATGCATGGCAAATTATATATTTTATATATATAATATTATATATATTATATATATACATAATCTGGCAAAATCCTGGGTTTATGTTACAGCCTGGCCTATACTTCAACACCAGTATTAACTTTGGCTTAGCAGGTTTTGGTGCTGATCTCACATCTTTTTCAGTAAGAGAGTCTGCAATGACATAACAGAGGATAAAACAGAATCTTAAACTTGAAAGTCAAAAAGATTTCCCTGTGCTGCAAAATCAAACCCTCAGAAGTCCAACTACTGGCTCATGTGACAATTTCGCTCAACTGCCCCCAGCCAAAGTCTTCCCAACGCCTATGACATGTGCCCTAACTCCCAAAATAAGTTGCTCCTATAAGTGATTTTCAACAAGGAAAGCAAAAGGAGAATAGGAGTAGCAGACATTATTGTCCTCAAAGCCCACCACCTGCAGAGGCTCCTCCATTTCATGCAGAAGGTGAGAATTTGGCATCACAAAGCTGCTGAGAGTAGAGCTCTGAGCAGCCTCAGGAGTGGCCAAACCTGCAGTGGCACTCACCAGTCTGGGTTAGTCTAGCTCCAGGCACTGGGTAGGCTCCTCCTTGCCATGGGTAGTAGTGCACAGCTGATGACCCAGCAGAGTACTTGAGCTGGGGCAGCTTTCAGTACATACCCCTCTTCTCTGCAACCTCTATGTCCCAGGGGAAACCTTGTTCAGTGGCTTTGCAGTCTCGCCAAATTTTTCCCAAGCCTCCTCTGCAAACTGACTGAGATCTAATGGAAAACGAACAAGTTGCAGTGCGGTTGGGTGTGTATGTCCCTGCACAGTCACACCACCCTTATCACTGTGGTATCTCAGCTGCAGTCCTAATCCTTTTAACATTTTTGCTCATAAACCCGGATCTTAGGATGCACATATTAAAAAGCAAACAAACAAAACCAAACAAACAAAATCCCCAAGCCTCCTGGAAGGGAACAAAATAAATCCCAAGTCTTCTGAATGTCGGAATAGCCTGTGATTTCACAGAGTAATGATCCCATTTTAAGGTGGTACAAAATCTGCTTCAAAAAACATACCCAAACAATTCCCCAGAGTTTAACATACAGGTTCAAATTAACAGCTAGTTAAGAGTTGTCTCACGTTAGCAAAGACAGAAATGAATTAGTGGATACATGATAAATAAGCTTTCAAAAACATTTAAAAAGCAGAGGTGAGCATGCTCCAAGTGCCAAGACACATGCCAAGTATGGAGTGGTCTCACAGATTTTACTGGTGTAGTAGTCCATAGAGTCAATACAATTATTTTAAACTAGTGAGAGTACTTATTGCAACTCATGTGTTTTGTGAAAAACTATCCCAGGATGAAGATGATTGTTAGCATTCATCTTGTGCCCACCCAACAATAATTTCAGCCTCTGTTATTGCAAAACCAGAAGCCTGGGAGCTGAAACAGAATAAAGACGAGAGATGAAATGTGCATTAAAGGCCCTTCAAGTCCATTTTATTTCTGTGACTCGCAGATGTATGATTACTGCTTGGTTTCTCTGCCCAGGAGGCAGACACTTTATGTATGACTACTTTGTATATGGAAAATTCAGAACGGTATCTTATACCCCTGGATTTAAATTCAGTAAAAATATTCCTGTAATATATACTAGCCAGTAACAAACACAAAGCCAGATTCTTTCCATGGGCTCTGAGAAATGAAGAGTCTAATACATATTACATTATTTATTAGGATGGCATTATATCATTTTTTGTTCCTCCTGTATAAATATTACAATAGAGAGTTTTAGAAAGCTGCCTTATAACACTTTTCTTTCACAAAGGAAAAGCAATTCCTGTCTTGGGAATTGAAAAAACAAGCAAAAAATTTTATAGACAAAACCCAGACACTGCAGCATGAAGCCATGTCCTGGATAAATGGAGCTTCCATCAGCAAAAAAGGAAATTCCTATTGCATAAAAAAAAACCCAAAACAACTCAGTAATATTAACCACAGATGAATGTTGCACCCATTTTGCCAAGCAGCTGAAGGTCAGAAGTCCAGCCTAGCAGCAGCACTTAACTCTAATGGATACTATTTGTCTCACGCAAGGGTAGTGTCATTCCACTGAAGAATGAAACCCATGCTGGGAAAGTCAGCCCATGCAGTGGAGTCTGCCTAAACCACTTCCATTTAAATGCACATTGTACACAGGCATGAGTCTGCTCAGCTGGCTGCCCTTAACTGCAGTATCCATGATGCGCAGAGCTGGCATCCAGGATTGCCCCTAGAAGGCAGCTCAAGCAGTGGGATCATCTCTGAGGCAGCTAAAATCGTTCCTCAACTGAATATGAATAAATCTTCCTTTCAGGTTTGTCTTCTTAGAGTGGCTCCTGAGCTACCCATGCCCCATGTAACCATGTAAAATCAAACACTGACCCTTTTCTCTCCAGCAGCCTGAAATACATGTATTATACACCAAACTTTCAGCATTTCTCTGCCTCTCCCTTTTTGAACATCAGGAAGCCACAAGGGGTCAGTTAGCTGTGTCTGAAGTAAAGTGTGCTCCTAAGCATTTGTAGCCATATGTTCATGCTTCCCACTACCACTCTTAAAAAGACTTGCTATTCTGGCACGCAAAAGGAAAAAATAAAATTACTTTTCATTATGTTTAAAGAGATTGCATGTGGGAACTTATGATCCTAGGAACTAGACACAGAGGTGTTTTAGTTGTAAGTGCACTGAACGGCCATATCAGGGCAAGTAAAAACTTCTGCCTGGCTTCCAGCAGTGCATTGGGTTGAGGCCCTAAAAAACAGCCTTTACATCCAAGTTTTCTTGTAAGAGAGAATTTTTTATCTCAAGATCTTTTTAAATCTATTTAATTTTCCCCTCAGTAAATCCTCAGCCATGCTCTAGGATTACGTTCCCACCAACAGAAAATATATCCAAACACCTGTGTCCTAACTTTTCCTTACTTTCTTGTGATTTCACCTCCTGAGCATGCCCACCACTATCATCACTTAGGAAAACCCAAACGCATTTTAGGCAAATGTTTACCAATATTTTGTTCACAGTTTTTCAATGAGAAGTTTTCCAACTAATTGTATTCTTCATTCACATCCTTGTACACAGCTACAAAGAAAACCACAACTGAAACAAGTAGCAACTTCTTGCCTGGGTCCTCCAACATAAGGAGGATGTGAATGCACTGGAGCGAGCCCAGAGGAGGATCACAAAGATAATCCACGGGCTGGAGCACTGCTTCTGTGAAGACAGCATCAGTGTGTGGGGGTCGTTCAGCCTGGAGAAGAAAAGGGTCCACAGAGACTTTATAAAGAGAGCCTACAAGAACGCTGGAGAGGCACTTCTTAAAAGGGCATGTAGTGATAGGGGTGATGCCTTTAAATGGAAAGAAGGTAGGTTTAGACTACATATTAGGAAGAAATTCTTTACTGTGAGGGTGGTGAGTCACAGGAACAGGGTGCCCAGAGAAGCTGTGGAAGCCCCATCCCTGGGAGTGTTGAAGGCCACGTTGGATGGAGCTCTGAGTAACCTGGTCTAGTGAAAGGTGTCCCTGCCCATGCCAGGGGGCTGGAACTAGATGATGTTTAAGGTCCCTTCCAACCCAAACCTGTCTATGATTCTATGATTTTTTCATTGTAAGGGAGGAAGAAATGGAGGTCTCTTCTCCTCTCTTGTATATGCAAGCAAGCATTAACTTAGAGATCCAGTAGTAAACACAGGAACATGAGACACCTGAGCACATCTTTGAGAAGGAATCATTGTCTTAGATGTTAAAATATCAGTTCTGAAGGAAATAAGATGAAGTTCTGGTAGCATCGTGTCCTAGCAACAGAATTTTGCACAACGAATGAAATGCAGTTGATGGGAGTATTTGCAAAGGAGGTCTTAGGTCCAACAGTTTCATTATTGCAAGATATAAAATGATTTCAAAATAGCTTAGGTTCAACTGTTCACTAATAAGTTGAAGTAGTTATATATTCACATGACTTTCAGAATTGCAGGATCCAGCCATTCTTAATTATCTAGAGTTCATTGTTTTTCTAATTTATGTTAGCATAGATAGTCTTTCTGCTAATTTTTGGTTATAACTTGCACACTTATTTTTGACTGGAGTGAAACTGTGAAATGTCTGAGTACTCAGAAATCCATACACTGCTAAAGCTCCTTGAGTTTGCTGTATTATGGATGTCACAGAGCATATATATTATTTTAATTTACAGCTCAGCTTTTCCTTCAGAAAAAAAATAAAGTCCATTTCTTACTGTATTTTGAAAGCCAGACCAAAAAAAAAAGTTACTCTAGAATCCTCTAAACCAGAGAACCAAGAAACCACAGAAATAAGAAGTTTGTTGCACCACTGCACACTATTCATCTTTGAAAATTGTAGGATGATGAAGAAAAGTTCATTTTATAAAAAGAATAATGTATAGAAAATCCAACGAAGTATATCAAATTCATGTGAATGAAGAAAAAATTTAAAGTGAGGAAAGAGGGTGTGACTCATCCATATACTATGAAACAAAGCTTAAAGCATGCAATCTTCTTGCGTCAGCAGCAAGGAAAGATGCTGAGGCCTCAGGCACCCCAGGCCAGAAGCTGCCGGACCTTCTCACCAGTCGCTCCCTGCAGGCAGCGTGCAGCCAAGGGAATCCCACCCAGCGTGAGGGACTAATGAGCACTGAGGTCAGAGCACTTTGTGCCACAGGACCGCACACGCCTCTCCAGGAAAATACCTCAGATACACATTGCTGCCTTGTCTTGGGATGACTTTATGATGTGTATCCCCTACTGCTACTCTATGCCCACCAATCTTTTCTGTGCCTTTAAACTGAGCCTGAGAGGGACAGAAAAAAAAAAAACAAAACAACTTTTCAAAGCAGTTGTTTCAAGGACACGGAGATACGCTCCTCGGCTTCTGCGGTGCCTTGGGTTTTTTTTTTTTTCAGCCAACTTTTTTTTTCGGCTCTTCTTTTTCCCGGCAGAAGACAGAGAGTTGAATTTCGTTTTCCCAGGATTTTGGGTTTTTTTGTTGTCCTCTTCTGGACTGTTTCAACAACATCTGAACGCATCAGGAGAATTTTTACCCCGGAGGCCCGGGGGTGGGGTCTCGCCGACCCAGCTCCCAGGAGGAGAGAGACCACACCTACAGAAGACCTCTGAAATCTTCCCAGGTTTTCTCTCCACAGAGAGAGAGATCTCATTATTTAGCATTATTATTCCCTACCTGTGTGTTTCTTAAATAAATAGCTTTTATCTCTTTCACTTTTCTTCGAGGAAAATTTGTTTTTTTCCCGAATCTGGTGGGGGAGGGGTGGTTGCAACCTGACTTCTATCAGAGGATATTTTCCTCCAAATTTGTCCAAACTAGGACATGCCTGTATCCACTTTACAGAATAGAATACTCCAGGCAGACAAAACCTTTCTCAAGGTCAGTAGGAGACATAGATACATAGACAGAGATATATATCATGCACAGACCCCAGCATGTATGTATGGCTATATGTGTATGCATTGAAAAAGAATTTTCATGTTTATCTTTTTCTTTCAGGTGGATTGTTTTGGGGTTTTTTTTGGTACGATTTTAGGTATCAGAGTAACAAATCACAGGGTCTTCATCACACAACAGCAGAAAAGGCAAGTGTGTAGATTTTTTTGGAGTTGTTCCACAACTGTAAAATGTTCTCAGTTCCTAAAAAATAGCTAATAATATCTGAGAGTTGTTGAAAATTAATTAACTATTTAATTTAGTTAATTAACTGAATGAATCAATGACTATGTAGAGTATGTAATAAGAAAAATTCTGAAAAAAACTCTTACTTTGAGGGTAAACCATTTTTGCTTAGTCACGTAGATTTAATGTGGTGTAGACCTGAAAAAATATTACATCTAATTATACTTGCAGTGCCACGGAAGCAGTGGGGAACTTGTGAACATGACTGATAAGTGGCTAGATAGTGGGCTAATAGATATGCATAGTTCAAAGGTCTAACAAGGGCTACACAATATAAGTCGGCTACTGTAAGAGGAACAGTTGCTTTGTCTCTAAAGAATGCCTGATGTTGCCAGCTGCAGGAGCCTGAGTTCATGCTCAGTGGATAAGTTAATTAACCAATTTAATACATCATGATGGACACATTAGGGAAGATAATCGTTGGGAGGAGGCTGAGGAGAAAGTGTCTGAGGACCTGTCACAGTGCTTACAAAGAAGAGCGGCAGTGCTAGGTTTGGGGTGCCTGGGCTCTGCCTGGTGAGGCCCCCCGGTGTGCTGCTTGGTCCCGGGCACACAGCTTGGCATCTCTGACCTAACACATTACCTGGGTTAGAAATGCCCTGCTGGGCCCTGAGCCTGAGCAAGGCGGTGGGGCTGATCCCAGAAATGAGGAAAACAGACTGGAAATAGGCAGCAGTGGTGAGTGGTTGTCATTGCAGGAAGGAGGTGCCTCAGCCAGGTGAGGCCCATGGAAGCCTGCAGAGTCCATGAAGTAGCAAGAAGCATCCTATGAAACACAGTGCACAGACACTGCCAGGCATGGTAAACAACCTGTGTGTGTAACAACCATGCAGAAAATCCTCAAAAACCTCCTACTCCAGTACATCTTCCATAATTTTAGCTGTTGGAGAAAGATGCCATAAGCAGCCAAAATACTGTACGAGGAAAAAAAAATGTACAAAAACTAGATATAAGGTGGCAGAACAGCAGCCATGAGCTCTCTTCCAGAAATCCATGGTTTCTCAGCCCCAACAACCATCATCTGATCCAGTTCAAACCAGGTGAAAACTGAGATGCTGACCTGGCTGTAGAAAGAAATTTCCTGACCTAGAAAGAAATTGGAAGAGGTGACTCACTTGCATTCACTTGGGAACAACAGACTGAATGCCAACTGAAAGAAGACAATAAGTAACGCTGTGAATATTACTTTCAATACAGAAAATAATAAAGAAGTAGACAATAAAACATTCACACATCTAATTTCTGAAGAAAGGAGAGTAAGAGGCTGCCAAAGGAGGGTGGCAAAGGTTAGAGTGTTTTGAGGAGTAAGAAATTAGCACATCTACAAACATGACCTATTGCAAAAAACAGGTATTGCAGATGTCATTTTTTTTTGAACCACAGTCAATCTTAAGCAGCATGTGTAAAGAAACTGCAGACATAAATATTCACACAGCCACGGTGCCTGAATTTCTTTCTTATCAGGGAGTAACCCTGCCTTGAACTGCACACATTTAGCAGAGGCATATAACAACTGAACAGCACTGCGGATCAATCATGGATATAGACATATCTTTCTTCCAGGGTTCCGCAGTTTTAGAAAAAAATTAGTCTCCTGCAGTTGCTTAATGATAAGGCTTCCTAAACTGTTAAATCTCTGAGACAGAGTAAGCTGTAGGCTTAAACACGCTCCAGAAAAATAATTAACAGGTTTTTAAAGATGACTTCGTTTTCACTTTCCCAGCTTTTGCATTAGATTTTCTGAAGATTTCTAGATTTCTGGTCAAAAGGATGAAATCCTTTCCCAGCTGGAAGAGATATTTAGTCTTAAAATATTTAATAATATTAAGCTTACTTTGGAAAAGCAGATATTCTTTCCATAAAGCAGACAGCAATCTCTAATTTCATTCATACAAGAACTCCAAATGGATTATAAAAGGAAACTGAGTACCTTCTAGAAGAAGCCAGGCATGTTCTCTCCTGGAATAGATTAAATGTGTTTTTATTAAAATCAGTGGAATGTGCAATTTGTTTCTCACTTTTGAGTAAGTTTTAACATCCTGCTGATGGAGTAGAGCAACAGACTGAAGAGTCATGAAAACAAATGACTACTAGTGACTGTGGGAGAATTAAAGCAATATCAAAATCTTGACATGCAAGAGATATTTAATACTCAAAAATTATTTCTTCAATGCTACAGCTGAAACCATGTAAGCAGTACTTACACAGAAACAGACAATAAATACTGCAAGATCATGGTCATATTCCACATCTTCTATGTTAAACCTTCACCACTAAGCAGGCTGAACCCCTTCATGGTGTCAGTTTTTAATGATACTGATACTCCCCTGAAACAGACAAGACAAAGAAGAAAGGATGTGGGAGCTTTTCCGTGCCATTTTTATCCATCTAAAATTCTCATTAGAAACCAGGAGATGTGTAAGGAAAGCTAGGTCCCTGTGTCATGTCTACCATCTCACAAGGAAAAGCCTCTCCAAAACGCAAGCACGAAATGAAGCAAGCCCCTTCCAAACTGTTGGTCTGTCCATATCTGCAATTTGATTTGTGCAAAGCAAGTCTGTCAGAGGCCAGCAGGGATACAACAGCTAAGAAAATTAATGATGAGGTACAAAACTTAGGCTGTGTGAAAACCCAGTAGTACTACTTGCAGAGAGCTGAGACCTCTCCCTTCACTGTTCAGCCCTCCCATGAATGAACACAAAGGCTCTGCTCCAAGCACAGCAGAAGTCTGGCCCTTCCTCACAAAGGTTGCCTCAGCTTTTGTTCTCCTTATCAAAAAGTTGGAACAAAATTGAGGAATATTTATTTAGTTCTTCTACTGCATATTACAAAAAAAAAAAGGAGTTTCTCTCCAGAAGCCTACTCAGTGGCACCTTTCCACCCCTCCATAGAGCTTCTGAAACAGAAGCCAGTTATTATAACCCAACCTGTCTCACCAAAAACAAAATAACATCACAAGATTATTTTTTTAATATGAATGTACACGAATACAAAAGCGCTCCAACCACTGGGATGCAATTGCTACTCTTAATACCCTTATTTAACAGTACATAAAAAGGATGGATGGAAATTAGTTAATAAGATCAAAACTATCTTAAAATAGAAGCAGAAGGAATTGAAGCAGAAGGAATGCTTTCACCTGCTGTCAAATAGGGCCTGTATGAACCTATTGTACAACCACATCACCAGGTAGTGGTTATATTCCCTTCCATACACTCCAGCTTAGCTGAAACAATACACCTGAATCTTTATGCATCTACATGGCTAAAGTATCAAACTTAAAATCAATATAAACCTAGCAATTACATTATCCTGAGGCTTATGAATCAAGAACTAAAATAGCAAATGTAATCTTAGAGGATTTAAGATCCACGTTCCTTATGGAAAGAAAGCTGATTTTACTTCTTTGAATGAATGTTATTAAAATCATTGACAACAGATTACAGCCAAAAAAAAAAATCAATAAAGTTAAGGAAACGTTGCCATAGTTCAATTATTTCTAACTTAAATTAAGAATCAATCAAAGTTACTGCCAAATTTAAAATCAAATCAAGGGTCTTAACCTCAGCAAAGAATCAAGAGTCAATTATGGAAAGTATTAAATGAACAACATTTCTTCAAAAACTAATGTTTGCAAATTCTAGAAAGTAACAATCAATTTACTGAATCTCCAGCTGAAGCCAGAGTAATTTAAAGTGCATTCACACAGCAGTAAGGCAGAGTTATCTAATCTGCAATCTCAGGGTACTTGAACTTCCTTCTGGGAAAGCTGCTTTTTGGTAAATGTAGGTTTACACTGTGTTTCTAGGGTTTCTAGAAGTTCCAATATAGAGCCCAAAAGTTAAGGTATCTGAGGCCGTGCTTTCAGAATTATTTCCATTTGCAAAACTTTTCTTCTTTATTCTTTTACCAATATGTGCTTTACAGAACCTCACAAAGCTCTCAAATGCACTGATGGCCTAAAGTCAAAGCTGGGATATCTCTCATCCTAATAAAATACAAGCACTAAAAATCAACTTAAGCTAAAAATTATGCTTAAGATTATCAGGGATTCATAAATGCATCAGTTCAGAGTTTCAGGCCTCTCATGTAAGCACTGGGGCAGCATCAGGGACCAAGCACCCATGGTGGTGGCACAGAGCTGTAAGGCCCCAAAATTGGCACAAGCTGTGGTTTTCTGTTAGTATTTTTGCTTCTTCTTTTCAAGATTGCCCACGTGAGGATTTTAGGAAGAATTGTTTGGGATTTTTGCCCTTTCTTCTTGAATTTTGTTTGCTGAGCCTCGCAAAGCTTCCCATTAAGTTCTTTAGGCAAACAAGTCGGCACACAGGCATGCACCATGATTAAGTTCTGTTCATCAGCTCAATTAGGGAAAGAAATTTATCTGAGCATTTTTAAAATTCATGTAATGTCAAAATTATAAAGTCTGAAAGCTTAGAGCTTTTAAAATTTTCTAAATTACCTTTGGATGTAATTCAGGATTGGCATAATTACATGAATAAGTATTTTAGAGTTATGTTCTCCCACTAATATATGGAGAGCACTTTTTTTTTAAAGACATCTTTATCAATAACCAATGAAAAAGTGTCTAGCCCATGAAAAAATAGTAAAAGTAAACATGAAAACTTGTGACAGCTTATCAGGAACATTGCCAATTTAGAAAACAAGTTTTCATTTCAAATAGAACTGTAGGTCAAAAAAAAAAGCTACAGTCTGATGTTTCATTTTGGCAGTTCTGTTCAAAATACTGCAAACTAAACCTCAGTAAGAATATGAACTCTTTTCTTTAGATTTTTCCATTTCTCTAAGGAGTATCAGGGGAATATAGCATTTGCTGTTGAATGACACAGGAAAGCACTGCCTGTTGGCAGATGGTTGTCTCAGAACAAAAACAAGTCAGTGATTTTAGGCAAACTGCAATTATGAATTTATGGACATGAGGATAACAGCAACAATATACCATCATGAAAGTGAGTTACATGCTCAGGTTTATTGTTCCTCATCTTGTCAGAGTAATTTAAAAGTAAATCAATAATGATAAGTGATCCCCAGCTGGCAATTAACAATGCATCGTATATGTCTTTTAGGCACGGTAATAAAGATGATTCAGGGAACGGATTTTGAGAGCAAGGGAGGAGTAGCTCAGATATCATTTACAGATTGATATTCACTTGGGAAGGGATTTCTGAAATAATACAACTACACTGAAAACACGGAAAACTGAAGGTAAGGGAAATGGACATTACCTAGAAGGCTGAGAAATCTTTGTGGAAGGAATTGTCACAGAAACCTCTTCCTTTCAAATGAAGAAAGTGCTGTCTCTTGTTAATGGCTCAAGGAGATCATATTTGTAAATGCAGAGCAGAAGGAAATGTATGCAGGTTTATGATCTCCCAGGCAAGGTCAGGCTGTTTTAGGGCCTGATCCTACTTCTCCTCCCAAGCCCCCACTGTTGCCAGGGAAGTCAGACAGGGGGAGAGAGTCACAGAGGGACAGCATCTGGTCTTGGGGCTGAGGAGAAGCAAGAAACTCTGAGACACAGCAATGTGGGACAAGCTGGAGGCACTGACCCAGCAGCCCTCAGGCACAGCAAAGCAAAAGAGCTGGCCTGTGACTTAGCACCATCAGCCATAAATAATTGTTGTAAGGTACATTGGGGCTTGGCCAGGCCTTTAAGCTTGGCCACGATGAGCAGTTTAAATACAGCCAATTTTCTTCAGGGCTTTGGATTCTCTCTAGAGCTCAGTTAGTTTTTTTCCTGACATTTGGTATTCAAGCCATTTATTTCATGTGACAAATAACAGTTTACCTATTTTTTAAGTTAAAATCCTGTAATTGATCTAGCCTTCTTTTAAGTAACAGTTCACCAATAAGAAGATTTTTGATCTAGGTTCAGCTCCAGCCCAGCTTCACCCCATCTTTCTCTTCCACATGATCAGGATTCATCCCACTCTCACTTGTGGACCCTCCACAAGTACTCCAGGCACCAAAGCATGGGTCTTGGGAAGAGGTCCTCTCCTTCCTCCTAGTTCTCACTGCTCCCTATTGCAGGAGGGGAAAGAAAGAAAAAAAACCAAACAACAAAAACCCCCACAACTAAGTTTAACTGTGCCAAAAACAGAGGACAAAAATAAACCCTGCATTTCTTGTCTTTGGCTATGGCTTCAGTTGCTCCAGGGTTCATGACCAAACCACTGTCAGGCAGGGGCAGAACTTTAGCATGAAGAAGTCCATAAAATTTAACTGGAAATTATTTAAGGGGAAGCTGTTGGGTGTGGGTGCAGGGTGGGTCTTAGTACAGATTGAACAAATGCTGCAGAATCCTTCAGAAGCTGGTACAGGAAGAAAAAAGAATGAGGTTTATACTCAAATGCAGCAAGACATCCTTGTTTCATCCATAAAATGAGTAAATCTGAATCTGAGTTAGAGATGAAATAATATTACATGTTTATATTTACCACAATTGAATAAAGCCTTTAATATGACCCATTCCAAGGCTGCAATGGACACTGCTGAGGGCCTTTGAGAAAATCATATTATGCCATGGAGAACAGCACAATGATCATATCCTCAAGTTAATAGAATACAACCACTGCCTGTGCATAATACCATTAATTAACTTTTATATTTATGTATCCAATAGGCTTATTCTTAACAGCCTGACATTTCCAATCTTGCTGATGTAAAGTAGTATGTCATTCTCTCCTGCACGTGGTCAGCTAACAGAGTGTTTTTCCTGCATCATTCTAACATTATAGCATTTTAGATTTACAGAAAGGGAGGGACAGAGGGTAGAAGAAAAGGGCAGGGACTCCACTCAAAACGAATCTCAGCTAACATTCTCCCAGCACTACTAAACTGAATTAAATTGGTTTGCCTAAAACAAGCAGACATCAGTGACATTTTAGGCCAGGGAATTAGATTTCAAAGTAGCCATGAGAGCATTTATTAAATTCATGAAATGTTAATCTCCTAATAGTAATGTATAACCTAATTTCATTTGTATGAATTAGCCATGAATCACAATGGTAATAGAACCACTAAATCAGACAGAGGCTATGTTCTGTCCTGCTGGCTAATTTCTTTGTTATTTTTCTTGCTCTGAAAAAGTAGCTTAAACATGCAAATGAGACAACAGTGAGCTACTTGAAAATCTTCTCTGTGCACTGTTGGTAAAGGATAAAAAGACTCAAGTCTTGTTTTAGGTTCCATAGCCAACTATGCTGGTAGTTTTAGAATCAAACTTCAAGGAAGCAGTAGAAACCAGAGCTGGGAATTGGACTTAGATGATCCTTGTGAGTCCCTTCCAGCTCAGGAGATTCTGTGGTTCTGTGATGCTATGACTAAACCTCAGACACTGAAAGACTTCCTTTGAAACAGAAATTTCACCAATCTGAAAGGAAAGTAATCTTAAGTACTTCAAGACTGTTATGTTTACTCAAGAAGTCCCTCATTAAGCAAACTCATGTTGCAACTTTATCTTTGTGCTGCCTTCATAGAAAAGGTAACAAGGTGGTGTAGAAAGTAAACACGTAACACACAAGTCTAATAAAAGTCAGTGTTGCTAAATGTACCTTAAACAAGACACAGTACAGTAAAAGAATAAGATCTTGACTGTTCTGCTGAATTAATGGGCAGGGTGTAGCTAAAGCCCTGTGGATCCCTTTGTAAATATGCCTATTGCATTGTTTTACAGCAGCGTGCAAGAACAGGACTTAGTCACCAAGGCTTCAAACTAACTGAAACCAGAACAGAAACTCTGTTGCTTAACATAATGGGCTGACAAAGTCAGCAATAACAGGCACACCAAGTTGTCCTTCCTCAGGACGGAAGAAGAACTCTGTCCCTAGTTCACACATAACCCACATGGAGAGGTTGAACCTGGGAGCATCCCTTGAGCTGAGGGGACCACACTGCTCCTGTGGCAGGGGAAGACTGAACAATGGGGGCCCCAACAGGCTCATTGCCAAAAGGTGTTTTGTGAGCATGGCCGGAATGAAGAGTGCGAGGGAGTGAAAGTGTCATTTTCCAAGCCAAATACAAGCCCTCCTTGCAGGCTACGTATCAAATTATATATAAAGTTACACATGTTGCTTTTCTGGGTTAAGTAAATAAAGACAGCTCATTCACCTAAGTAAAAATCAGTAATTGTTGTTTTCTGGCAGGATGGATGACTGTTCCAAGTCCACTGTTGTCTGTACATACTCTCAACACCGTCCTAACTTTAACCTTATAAAAATAGATCATTGGCTTGCAGCATACACAGTGACATCACTCTTCAATCAACAGACAAAAAGGGAAAAGTTTATGTACAATTTATTACTTCATAGTCTTAAACCAATCCAAGTTCAACTAGCAAACATGTACAATGTCCAATGAAGTAAAAGTGCATGATGACAGGAGCAACCTTTTCCTGTCAGGAACTGTACAGAGTCCAAGTCCATCTAATAATGAATTGCTTCCTTCATACCACTTCCCACGTTCTTCCAAAGGAAATACTATAAATTTAATATTAGTGGCCTTGGTCAGTCCTTGAACTTTAAGATGTTGATATTTCTTTACTTTTTCTGTTGCTCTGTCTTCCAAATACATTGATTTACACTCCTATCTAACTGTGAGATCTACTACAAAGGCCTGATTTTCCTTAACAAATACCATGTCTGGGTTACATAGTTAATTTTATTAATTTTTTTAACATTGCTTCCTAGAATACTATTTTTTTTTTTTTAGCTTCATTCACCTAGATGTCACATAGCTGGTTATGTCTCTTAATCTTAGCATCTTGCACCACAGGGCAGTATGCAATAGTATGTGCACAGCTCTCATTCTCCACCTGGCAGTGTCTGCGTAATTTAGATTGAGTCTGTTGCCTATCCTTAATCAGAAACTCTCTGTCTGTGTGGGCATTAACTCTCAGCTGTTCCTCTGTCATGAGGTTTCTGTGGGGAATTCCTCTAATGTTCAATCCAGCTGTTACTGATATTATCCTTCTCGAAGCTGAAAATTTCACAGCCTTGGGATACAAGCTAGGTCCAAATTACAAATTCTTGGTTTTGCCAGTTACAGGGTTTCAGAAAAATCACCTTTGCAGTGGGTATCTCCCATTCCAAGTCTGGCTCCTCACTACATAATTCCTCTGATATTCTGATAAATAAATCCTTTGATTCCTCCATGACTTCTTTTGGGTTTCGAATGGATGGAATTTGAAAATATTTGAAAGATGAAATCTTAATCACCTCCTGCTGCAATTCACAACCTTTCAAACACTTTCTCAATGCCATCCTGCTCAACAACTGCTCTTAATGTCTCATCCAAATACAGCACATTCTGTGCGAACTTCAAGCTGGCCACACTAGCAGTCAGTCCTGAGATCAGTCTGGTAATACCTAAACCCCCACATCTCAGGCTATGCCATGACTTGGCAGGTACTTTCCAATAGATGTAACCTTTCCTTGACAACAGCTCAAACTGCAAGTCCAGGGTTTCCAGGAACATGGTTTATGATTTACCTGGCAGACCACACTGATGTAATCACAGAATTCTATATCCTTTAAGGATGACAACTTTATAAAACCTCTCAAATGGAGCTTTTCCAATCTGTTCCAATCTTGTCTTTTCCAGTAATTCTGGGTTTGATATTCTGCTCTACGGGTCAATACGTAGTCCAGGTACTTTTCAGGGCTTCCAGGTTCAATCATATTGAGGAGGTGCTGTTAACTGCCCATGAAGGACAGTAATTGATCATATGACCCTTTAGTGGTCTTGATGTAAATTCTGTTTCCTTTTATGTCTTGAGGCCAGTTAGCTCACAGAAGACCTCCACAACTTCAGTATTTTTTCTGCATTCCCACACAGGATCCACTCAATAGAACCAAGTTGTGTGAAAAGAACACAGTCGTTTATTTTGCAAGCAATATCGAAACCCACATCCTTCCTCATCCAGATTATACAGCTACAGGGTCCATAAATAAGTTAAACAAAATTGGAGACATTTGATCACCTTGTTTTGTACCAATCCAAATCCCAACAGCATCCAGCTGTTCTTTGTTCAGGTTAATGTAAAACTGATGTTATCATATAGCTTCATATAATATTATGATTGTTACACCCTTCTGCTCAAGAGCTGTAATGATGCAAGAATGGCTTTTAGTTTCAAATGGTTTTGCTAAGTCAACAAAAGCTACTCTCAGGGGTCAATATTCCTTCATGTTTCAAACTAACAGTTGTATTAGTTTCAAGTTTTCCACAGGTTGTGATGATCTCAAAAATCCCCTTGGCCTTGGATTACTGGAGAGCGCACAAACCTACCCAGAAGATTCAGTGATCAGCTTTGCATTTATAAAACAGGACTTTTTACTTTACTAATACACTGATGCTCAAACTTCCTTCAGGAGTTTGGACATTTGGCGTATTTTCAAATCAGATATTACATCTACCCTACATCAATTTTTTTCTGGTCATATCCAGTAGAGCATTCAGAAATATCCCTAGCTTTAAGCACAGGTGTAAAGTGCAATTGCTAAATCAGGAGCCCTGACTTTACATGAATTTCCACATGAGCCTTCTGCAAATGTTAGTAAGCACAGCCTATTTTTGAAAGGCGTATTAAGGAAGTTACAGTTAAGGGCAAAGAGGAAAGCTTTTTTTATTATTTTTACCTAATATACCCTTTTTTTTGGAACAGAAGTGCAAAATGTTTGTATTTTAACAGCTTTTAAGAACAGTCTTCATTCTTGAAGCTGTTGACAAAAATGTTGGTTACTGCATCCATCTAATAAGTCTTTTGGATAATACAGTTCTTAAGGCAGTGTTTCAAAAAAAATTGCTTGCTCTGTTGAGTTATCTGATTCAATTAGCCCCTTCAGAAAAGCAATCGATACCCCAGCTGATTTAAGAAAGTTGCTATGCAATGCTTTTATATAATGGCAGCAATCCTTCTAGCTTTGGGAATCCAGCACTGTCTCCATTGGTGCCATGCTCAAGCACTCGAATTATATGTCCCTGAGTAAAGACAAGGAGGGAGGGAGGAAGGGAGGGAGAGGGGGAGGGAAGGAAGGAGTCCAAGCTGTACCAGACAGAACTGCTTCTGAGTAGCCCCCTAAAAATCCATTGGACATTTCTGATGGATGCAGCTGTTCTTGCCTCTCTCACTTCTAAGGGTACATCTGTAGGCAGCAGGCATCCGCTCTCTACCAATAATCAAGGACCATAGGTTCAGTCAGAAACTGTGTTACCTCTTGGCACATAATCTGAGCAGCAAACAAACCAGACTGAATGACCCCCTGATTATGGGCATAAAAAGGCAGAAAGATCAAAAATTATTTGCTACTAAAGATTTTGGCCCCGGTCCAGTCCTGAAGCAGGATATTAACCATTACTTGTTAACATGGTGTCCCCATACGAAACAGCACATGTTTGACTAGTTAATTTTGGAACTACCATGATGATATGAGAGCTAAAAAGAACATACATAAAACCTGCAATAAAATAATGTTACTGTTGCTGATTATGTGTACAAGCCATGAGTGAGAGAGCATTGATAGACACAACTGAGAGGTTTGTTATTCAAAGATGTGCTTTTGTAATAAAATTCTCTAACTTCGGTAGACAGAATGCCATAGTTCTGCAACACTGCATAAATGCTAATCATCCAAATAGACGAGCAGTAATATTAAAGCAATCTGTACACTAAAAGACAAAACGTTGTCTGAATTAATCTGTATGAAGAAGAGGTGACTGCATTTGAGTAGCCTAATGCTGATTTGTTGTTTTTTTTTTTTTTTTTACAGAAGTTATATAGCAAATGCAACCTTGAAAAAATTAAAATGCAAAATAATGTTAGCATTGTGTACTCCATGTCTTTGAAGGAATTTTGATAAACAGAAGATATGCCCTTTACTCAACTGTAATTATGGAGATCATTTGCATGAAGACAGAAATATAGCCAATAGTTCTAAATAGCATTACAAGTAAAACGGGAAATCAAAAATAAGAGACTGATACAGTTCAGTTTTTCCCAAACTTTTTTCAGGATTTTTCCTTCATTCAGAAATTCACTTGAGAATCCATACAAGATTAAACCACAATATTTAGTGGGTTTTGGGTTAAAACCCAAATTGTGATATTCAGTAATACTACAGGGATGATGGTGTTAAAACCAACTGATAAGTGTGAAAGATGCATCATCACTAGGCTGTGTATTACAATACTTGTACAGAGAATGTACAGCAGGCTGGTCAGTTGAGCACAGTCCCTGACTGAAAAGCTCAGCCCATCTGTTACACTGCCAGAGCTTGGCACGGGAGAGGGTCAGATAGAAATCAAGAGGTAGTAACTTCTTAAGCCATGAAAGCTCAGTCACAAGAGCACACTGGATTGTGCTCTGAAGTCTAAAACATTTAAGCATGTAAAGTACTGTGTTGATTGATGACCACTATTCCAAAATCATTATTAAAAAGGAGAGACAGATGTAACACTGGTCAAAGAAACTTACAAAGGAGTAAGTTGAAGAGAGGGAAGCACATCTTCCAGAAAAGAACTGTGAGAAAAATCAGAGGAACAGCTGCTTTGACTATAGCGGTGTTGGGGCAGAGCACGCCTATTAGGGACCTTCAAGAAAAAAGGATACCACGCCATGAGAAAGCTTTGGGAGAGTAAGGGAACTCTTCAAGGAAACATGCTAGTATTGCTGCCTAGTAACGAGTAAGTGCTCATTTTTATGCAAAATTCTTAAAAAGAAAGACAATCCATATACGTAAGTATTTGCTTGCATTTTCTAGAGAGAGCTCGCTAGAACGGAGCACGGCAGATAAGTTCTTCTTCAGTATTCCACCTACCAGTATATGCATCTCCACAACAATAACCTCTCTTCAGGATACATCTCCACCCACTGTGAGAATGGCCAGCTATGGCCCACGAGTATCAACACACACCACATTGCATCTGTTCTCATTTCAGACTGTAGTTAAACACTACATATTTGTTAAAAAGGCAAGTATCTCAGTGATAAGCATAGGTGAATAATAATGCCCATCCTGAGTGTTGGAGATACAGAAGTGTGAAAGGCAAATGGCAACATATGAATAAAGTAGAAGCTGACAGATTACATGACTTGTTTGATGTCCTAAGGCATGTCTTGGAGGGATATGTAGTATGGCAACCTTGAGTCCAAGCTAAAGCTTTATCTGTTGGGGCTTGAAATAGTGATCATTTGTTTTAGTTTCTTTCTACAGAACAACATAACTATTTTAAAACCAGGAACAATTGTAAGAAAAAAACCACTACCTATTCATGTCTAAATATATTTGACAACACATCGAGATTCTCCAGTCTTCTTTCCTTATTATCAGCTTTAAACACCAGACCTGTCATTGATCTGCTGTAGGAAACTACAGGTTGTCTTCAATTAAAATTACATACTGCCCTTCCTTCTGTTTTCTCAAAGTTGTTTCTAAAATAACTCCAAATAGCCCTGATGCTTCCAAAATTCCTTGGAGTTATATATTTCTCACAAAGTTCTTTTGTCCTTCAATAATGCCCCTAGCATAACCATTTATCTTCTAATACCATAATCCACCACCATTTCTTCAATAACTAGTGCATCTTTGCACCTGGGGATCACCAATATGTATAATTCCACATTTACTTATCTCTAACAACAGAGTCAGCTTTCCTCAAGTAAAATTTCTTTTAAAAAAAACATTAGTCTCTTTTCTGATCAGGAGATCCTTGCCAGTGTGGAGGATGTTTAAATTCCTCATGTGTTTTAAAAGACCATAGTATTCTTTGCATGGAATTGCCAATTGTAGCCATTGTGTCAGGATGTTAAATGTGCTCATCCCAAAAACTTCCATGCTGTCAAAACTTCCAGGACAGTAATTGTAGAGTGCTGTAAATGAACCGATATGAAGAAAAAAAATACTAAAAATATATTTTGAAATAATTTGACTGGTCTTATCCAGAGGCATAAACTCCCATTGAACTTGATTCTAATAGATCCCTCAATGACTGCATCACAAATACATATTTCTATATTGCACAGGTGAGTGCTTCCAACTGTCAAAAATATTTTTACTTCATCAGAGTAACCTGTCCTGCCAAATTCTTAGGAAATCTGTTCAACAATAGGTTTTCATTGGATTTATCTCTGCATTCAATAATATTATAAGCACAGGAAAGCACTGCAATCCTGATGTACAAGCTCTAGACTTTGTTCATGTTGTAAGCACTATCTTAGATAAAAAGACTGTTGGTGGAATTCTGTTTGTCCAAAATGTGCCAGTTGTAATAACATTTTGGAAATCCCAACACTAAGTTGTTACACATAAAACATGGAAGCAAATCAAAAAGTTTTGTTTCACCCATCCCAAAGATTTAAACAGTTTCATGTCAAAGAGGAACAGAATCTACAAGGGTAAGGGGAAAGGCACCACTTTCTCCACAGCTACACACTGAGACATGTCCTTGAAGAGTTTGAAATAAGCCAAAATCCAATAATCCTCAAGAACTGAATCTGACACATTCCTTTTCTGCCATCTGATCACCAAATCTACTACATATCCATTTAGAGTCCTTTAGTAAAATAATTAAACTGGTAGTGAAGGAGGGGAAGTGCTTTTCCAAACACAGCAGCAGAATTTTTTCTTCTGTTCTTAAAGCAGAAGACAGCATGCTTCAAGATAGCTGAACCTTAAGCAAGATACAACCTCATTCTCCACCCTTGGTATCTTAAATATCTCAAAGCAGCTAATACCAGGCACTTGAGACTACAAATATCTTGAACAGCAGTTCATTACATTCTTTCTCTGTCTTTTATTTAACAGTGAGAGTTCAATACATTGCCTATGTTTTTTACTCAAAAAAACCCAACCCCTGAAATGTATTGTAGTTCGGCAGAAGATATTTTCAAATACTACCCATTCAAATGTAGATAAAATTATATTAAACTAAAGCAGCTGAATTACTACATATCTAATGCATGCTTATCAGTTCACATAACACTAGTATGGAGTAGATCATGAAAAAGTAAAACTGTTACATATGGAAAAGATATTTGTCTTTTTATATAAAAAGAGAGAAATGCTTACTTTTCCAGTTTATTTTCTGTGATAATTACCCAAGTCTTCCAGGCATGCAAACAACTAACAACATAAATCAGCTGTGGCAACAAATCAGCTCTGATTATGCTAGTTAGAAGTATGACTGTATGGAGTGAATTTGGGTAATGAAAATGATCAGGTTTTTCCCAAAAGCCATATGCACTTGTGTACAAACTCTCCCCGGACCTGTGAGAGAATGTAAAATGAAGGTCTTGGTCCCTCATCTTTAAATATACAGCACTTTTCAAAAGATTACTGGTTATCACCTTCACTTTCTGGTCCATTGTAACTATGTTCTCTCACCCCATTGTACAAAACGTAAACCTCCCTACCTCTTCCAGAGGCAGGGACATGTTGCACTGCATCCCAGAGGAGGGAGGAACACGATGTTGATCTGGCCTCACTCAGAGCCTCTTCTGTCTCCAAGGAAGAGTTATGTGCCTTATTGCAGAAAAAGAGGAATGCAGAAGTAAGCAAGCAACTTCACCAATCCATGTCAAAACTTTAAGTTCAGATAAAAGATAGGTGCAAAGCTGATTTCCTTGGTTGCCTCAGTGATGGAACCCACAGCGGGTTAATACAGCCTCACAATACCAAGTTTTGCAGCCTTTTCTAGGGACTCCTTTCATTATAAAAAAGATAACAGCAGAAAAGATCAATCAATTTCAAAACTGCTCGGCCACCACCAATACAGGCTTTCTAGGGGTGACATAAAGATAAATGTTTTCACATGTACAGGCCCATACAACATTTTTAAAGAATTATGATGCTCACAGCAGATTAATTTCTAGGAATTTATAAAGAAAATAACTGACTTAGGAGACTTAAAATGAGTTCTTATGTATCATTAATAAGACCTCATTCATTTCCTGACAGTTAAAGGTTGTAGGGGTGAATAAATCAATCTGTTTGATTTTAGAAAGAATCTTTGCTATCTCATCAAGTCATATTAAAGATAGTAATGATACTTGAACTGAAATGCAGGCATCTTTTTATCATGCAGTTCTTCAGACTTCTTTGCAATTCATGGGACCTTGAATAATGATAGCTCATAATGTTAAAGAACACTTAACTTCAAGAAAAAATTCTAAGCATCAGAAAGTGTGGAAACATCACACAAGATACTTATATCAAGACCAGTGAAATCTGTAAGCCATAGTTACAAATCTTTGAGGGAGAATTTAAAATCACACATGGAAAATTGAAATCAGAAAATAATGAATACAAGAAAAGTTGTCTGGGTTATTTCAGAAACCTCTCGTTTTTTCAAACAGTCTGAGATATTCCACACTCATATCTTAGAAGCAAGGCAATACTTTCTTCATTTCTGAATTGCAAAACATGGAAGTCAAGTCCCACTAACAAGAGTATGCATCAAATAAATTGAACATTCTTGCCATGGAGACTCGGAAAGTCTCTAACAAAACTTGCTCTTTTGCTTAGAATGAGAAGTAGAATGGCATATTAAATATAATTTTTTGGTATATGCTCTACAATCAGTCCCAAAGGTAAACCCCTGACCTCAACAAGAGTTTTCAGAGGAACTTTTCACTGTAACCCAATGCAACAATAATTTCATTTTGGGAACCAACATGCAAACAGTGCTAAAATTCCTACTTCATATGCTCAAAGAGTTCAGCTTTTATTTTTATTTTAAGTAAGAATGCTGCAGAAATGTTACCATAAACACAATTTTTCCTTGTTGTGTATGCACTGGAAAACTCTCTTTTTACATTATGAAAGTTTCTTAGCAAACAAGCAGTGCTACCTGCAGGCACTGACAAAACATTCGCTCAGTATTTCCTGTAAAAAACCTCTCTCTTCCATTGCTTGTGGCTTCCAACACTTAGGATAAAATCCTCCACTATCTTCCTCAACATGAATGTTTCCCAGAAATTTTGGGCCAGACTTAAAACTTCTTGGAGGAAGATACTACCATTTTTCATTTTAAAAAACCAATAAAAAAACTAAAATTTTTTTTTTTTTAAAAAAAGGCACTTTTCCACTTGTTCAAAGCACAGAGTGAGTCAGATCTCCATAGGAAGCTCATCAATATTAGAAAAGACTGCCCATGGTGAAAAGGAATATAATTTAATCCCCTTATTACCTGTATCCATTAATATAAGCGATCATTTAAGTGGTTCTAACTTCCTTTAGTTAGCTAGAATGATCCCTAAAGCTGATACAATCTTCATGCTGAAGGAACTCCTAAGTATCATGCTCCCCTTCCAGCATCTGCTTCAGAAGTGCCTGTGAGAGCTCTGGGAAAAACAGAATATTAAGTCTCTGTAAAGTAGGCAGCTTTTGAGAAAACAGAATTTGCAAATTCTTACAGACAGGAGAGAAGTTCCAATTTTAGCTGCTATTTTATTCTTTTGGAGCACTGAAAATACTTCACATTTAACTTAATTAGCCCTCGCAGGCTGACCAAAGTCACAACACAGTCAATCACCCTAAATTAGCAAGGAGACTGTAGGTTGGGAGCCAAATCATTCCCTTTGCTTCCCCATGAGAAGCTAGGAAAGTTCAGCATCGAATGTATGCTCATAACTTTGTTATCAGTACTAAAATTTTTGCTTATTAGAATAATGCCTTTTACCCTGAAATTTCTTGATTACTACAGAAAACCCAGATGAAAGTGAGAAACAAGAGGTACTATTACTCAGATTTTCAGAGGCACCAGGGACCTGGGCTGCATGAGTTAGGAGATCTCTCCCACCAAGCTGCAAGCATTTCTTTCAGGGCTACTGTCAATAAGGGGCAGTTTTGAAGATGTCTTCCCTGCCAAGCAGAAACCTTCTGAAAGGGAGTTGAAAAGTAAGATATGACTCTGCATTATCACCAAATTGTCATGGCTAGCTTTACCCTTGTTTGATTTTTTAAAAAAACGTTACTAAGGTACATTATTAAAGTGGCAAAGTCAGATATCCAAAATCCAAGGAAATGCCAAAACTGAAGTTTGCCTTATAAAATGAGGGTTATAGTACCTCAGTATGTCTCAAGGTGGCCATAAGAATAATATTTATGAAACACACAGATAAAAAAGTGACAAATGCTTCAGAAAAGGTCAGAGGAAATTAATACTTCTTTCTTCAGAGCTGGGTTTGAATAGGATTTTACCCAACATGGCAATAAAGACCAGCACTGAATGCTGAACACTGAAGCAGTAAAACAACATCGAGTAGCTGCCCATTAAAGGCAGGCTGTATCCCACCTAAATTTAGCAGTATAAAAAGTCCACTCTAATGTAGTTACGTAGACTCTGCTCTCACTGAAGAGATGCAGACTTCTCCAGCAGCAACTCATATGATCCCAAGATAATCTTCTGAGATGAGCAGGAAGAATAACCATCCAGGGCTGCTTCTATTTCCCTCTGACTCAAGACAAGAATTAGACATCAGGTTTAAGCTACGTGCCTAATTGGTAAGCAGCTAAACTGTGATGAAATTAATCTGTCCTAAATAAACACCATATATCTCAGGTATTAAAGGATTAAAATAACAAAACAAACCAACCTAGTATATAACCTTGTTATTGCAGGTTACTTTATGATGTGTGTGCAAAGGGCACTTCTAATACATAGACTAATTCTGAAAATCTTCTAATTTTTAAAGACCAATTTTGCAGTCCCCAGTGTGGGTCTTCTTATACAGTGTGCGAGTACATTTTCATGCTAATTAATTAGAAATATAAAAACTACATTAATCTTCTCTTTCCCACTGTTTGTGTTTCACCAGTTCTGACTTCCTCACAAGTTCTGTCTGACAGAAGAGAGTCTCACTACATGCATATCTCATTTTCTTTCCACCATCTTCCATGCTACACTAAGAGGTTCTCATATTCTAGTCACCAAATTCCATCACACTAAGAATTGCAAGAGGAAAACCCAGTACCTGATAGATCCCCACCACAGGCTCTGCTGCAGGGAAGTGGTAGTTATTCCTGCTTTTGCTCCAAGAATGTTAATTTGATTATTCCAAACTAGAACAGACACCATAAAATGGGATGAGATTATTTCCTCATAATAAAGACTCAAGTTCATTAAAGGCTCTGCTCTAAGAAAAGCAGAATTACTCTTTAACTTTCCAAATGTCCATGTTTTCCTTAAGAAAGGAGATGTTAGTTTCCTACAATAAAACATGTTTCTCAGGCAAATAAGATGACTCATCCACCCTCAGATATTTCAGTTTGCCAAGGAAAATTTTTAAAAAGTCATTCCATATTGTAACAAAATCAAAGTAGATTTTGAGTCAGCAGTTTGGCCAGGAAAAATGGTACTCCAGGTAGGGTTATGCTATGCAATGTCTGCCCCTAACTACTAAGAAATAATTGAGGCAAACCTCTGGAAAAGTAGACATCTCTATCACCCTTCTGAGAAAGTACGATTGTTTTGTAATACAGTGAAATCAATCATTTTCAGGAGCATCTGAATCACCCTGACGTGGCATAAGTGGTACTGCTCCAGGGAGCGGACTCATACACAGCTGCTGGCATTTCACACACTACCACTGCTTTATATGGCTGCCTACCCACTCAGAGGCAAACGGGGATACTCAGGAGAAAAGGAGCTTGTCTGAAGCAAAAATCTGACATGTTGCTCAGGAAAGGAGGGAGTGCCTAACCCTCCTTATCCTGGAGCTTGGTATGCGACTGCAAAGTTAGTCACTAGCTATCCAAAGAACAAGATTATTAGATGCTTAAAAGGCTGAGATTACAACACTGAGGTGCTTCAGTTCCTACATAATCAAAAATATTTTTTTGGAGCTCCTCTAACTGCAAACTGCCGAACTTGTGAAGACAGCATCTACCTCAAGTGAAATGAGCATTAAAATGCAGTCAGACCCCCACTGCCTGAAAACTAGATCTTTAATCTTTAACTCCAGTGATTCGCAAGACTTTCCAATTCCTATTAGAAGTAAAACCAAACAGCACAGCGTGAAGTTGATAAAGCTGATGTGATCTACAAGTCTGATATTTCACAGCTTTCCAAAAATAGAAACAAATTGACAGAGGCAGTACATTTTCCAATCACTGCTCATGGACCAAAAATTTTCAATCACGGGTTATTTAAGTTTCACACAGACATGCACTGTATTTCTAGGATATACACCAGAGATTAACTAACCTTTCCCTGAAAGCAAAGCTTATGCACAGGCACAGCAAAATTTACCCATCAGATAGCAACCAATGGATTTAAATCCATGTTAATAAGACCACTGTCAAATATACTTCAGACCTGTCTGCTGAACTTTCTGATGTGTTTAATAGTGCTGTTCAAGGCTAATAGATCATCTTTACATCCTGCATGAAAGCAGGAACACAAGGAACAGCCAGTTCCTCTTGCGACACCTTTCAAAATTTAAAGATTTACTTCCGTTCAAGTCAAAATCAAAACTCTGAAAGAATTTTTTAAAGGACCTGCATAAGTCTGGTTTCAGATTAAACCTCAAAATGCATAGCAGACTTGTCTGGATTAGGATGAGGAGCTTTTGTAAGCACACTGAAGATGAGGGTCATAGTCTGAGGTTTTGAAGATCCAGTCAAGTTTCTGCACTGTCTGATGCAAAGCAGAGTTTTGGAGAAGCAAGATTAATTGCAGTTCAGAGCTGGGAGATAAACTACATCTCCAAATCTTAGTGCAGTGTCACAAGTACCACAGTTCTAGAAAAATGAAAAATAAATAATTTTTTTTTCCTCCACCATTTACCACCACCCAAAAAATATATCCAAAGTTGTTAGAATTTATGAAAATATCCAGCTTCTATAAAAAAGCATGCTCTTCACCCAGATCCTTCAAAACCTCCAACTAGCTCTATAAAAAACCCTATAAAATGTATTAGCACAAAATCAAGTGAGTTAATCAAGATGATCAAGGAAAGTAAGAGTGTGCCAGTGGAGAAGCTGAACTGCAATTTTCATTTTCTTTAGAGATATGCAGGAAAGCTGCTGATTTCAACTTAACAGAAGCCAGAACAATGAGGAAAAACAACCAGCAAAGTGACCATAAGACTCATAGCTCAAAATTTTGAAAATTCCAGCAAGGCTGGACGTGTAACAGGATCCACAAGCATCCAGTCAGCTTGGGATCGTGAGGAATCTTTCATCAAGTATATTTTTTCATGTTTATTTGTGAACCAGAAGGAATATCTCAGAAGTTTTGAGCAAAGTTGCATTGCTAGGCAAGAGAAGACAGAATGGGATGGAAGTCATGCAACAAGGTCAAAGCAGCATCTATCGAGCCAGAGAGAGCTATAGCCAGCTGCAGATATAATCTGTTTATATGTTAGGAATCAGAAAGGACAAGCAGACAGATTTTCTGCAGCTTTTTGACCAATTCTTAGCCCCAAAAGATACGAAAGTAGTAACCCAACAATACATTCATTTGGCTTACATAAAACCTAACCAGAAATAAACAAAAACTGTTTTGCTCATATGGGATATGCTCTAGGGCAGACATTGTCTTAGTTTTAACCCAAAGAAAAATTATTTTTCATGAGAATATTATAAAATACTGACTTGATCAGAAACTGGAATTTCTCTTCCATTAGGAAACTCTGACCCATGATCCTTTGTTCCCATCTCAGGGCAGATGTTGCAGTACTTGCAACTTTTACTGAAGGTGAAGTTGTCCCCTCCCTCCCTTCAAACCTCAAGGTATCAAAACATGTTGGAGCTCAAGCCTAAAATGCTTCCATTTTATGCAAGGCCTCCAGGGAGATGGAGCTGATGACGGATCTCTCACAGCCTGAACATTTCCACCAGACTGCTTCCTGTGACTGCTGCAGTCATCACATCCCGTGATTCACAGATAAACACGGGACAAAGTACAGCCTTATTTTGAACAGAGAGGCCAGAACACTTCAAAGAGGATGGATGTGCCTTTTCACAGAGTACTACAGCATTTCAGGCAGACTGACTTACAAATGGATTCAAAGTATTTTCTCGGTGAAAAAAATCAGTGTTTCAGCCTACCAATATTTTCCTATTGATTGTTTCAGTTTTGTAGGAGCCAAATGCCAAGCCCTCAAAGTTACAATCTTTCCCCAGTATTGGTATATACTTTCTGTTTTTAATTAACCCAGTGGTTCCAGTTAGTGCATAACACACCAAGTGCAATATCACAAATCACAGTATGGAAATGCTGACATATTTGAATGCAGTGAGAACTTTACCAGGATTTTATGCACAGTTTGAAAAATCAAATAAAATCCATTTAAAAAAATAAGAAGGGAATGGGCACTATTGGAGATAGGGGTAACGATTCATCTGATTCTGTGTCATTTTTATAATCCTAGCTTTTGAGCTTCTGGGGCCTTATATTGATTTTCTCTGTTCTGTCTCTCCTTTTTTCTTTTTAAGTTATGGAAAGTGAACGCATTTAATATAAAACAGATTTTGCTTTATTTTTTCAGGTAAGCCTGTTAAAAGTAGAAAATACTTCATCTACTGCGCACAGAAAAAGCGTAACATTAAGCATTTGACATTAAATCTTGGTAGATAAATATCGTCTCTATTTAATTATCTGTTAAAAATTGATAGAAGGGTAGCATCAGCTTTTGAAATCCCCAGCAGCAAAACTCCCACTGATATCAGTGGGTCTAGGATCTCACTCAGAATTTTACCTTTTTTTTTTCTTTTTGAACAAGCAGCATCTCTTTGTGCAATAATTGACAGCTATTAGTGTCAGTTTGACAGATACAAAGCTGCATGGATCTGTGGGAAATTTATGCCTCCTAACATGCCGTGCTAAATTTAAACCTGTTGCATAATATGCAGATTAATTGTCATGCATGTAATGCAGCTAAGAATATCTGAAGTTCAAGGAAAGCTAGTACACATGCAGACTAAAAAGGAGGGTTTAAATGCATTTTGGGCTTCATCACGTGGAATAAAAAGCACTGATGACTCCCTTTAGCAAAGCTATACTTTCTCACAATCACTTCAGTGAACGTACATTTCATTCACTTGACCCATGTGAATGGTACAGAGCACCACTGGCATTAAAAATAGGAAAACAAGAAAAGACAGACTTACTTTTTGATTCCATTAAGCCATCACTTCAGTCCTAGCTCTGGGGGCACCCTGGTCTAAAGTAGTTCAGAGAAACCCTGAAGCCTGCTTTTTTCTCCAAAATTACAAACTGGAAGTCTTATTTCTACAATACCCTTCTGTATTCCATCTTTTTTTCCGCACACTACGCATAAGAAACAGATTTCTTTTTCTGTTTGATCTTGAAGACTGAAAAAACCTTTCTTGTAATTCACATTTTTACTTCTAGTCTGAGCCTGAATGCAAAAAAGTGCAGCCCAGGTAGATATTGCATATATCTGCATCTTTTCAGAAAGTTAAATAGCAGCTTAATCTGATATGAATATTCTAGAAAATTTTTATTATCAATCATTACAATTATTACACAGATAAAATATGACTGTTGGATGAAGTTCCATCTCTTTGATCTTCATTTCTAGTGCGTATTCTAAAATGAAAACTTCTAGAAACCTTGACATATTAGAAAGGAGAATGGCTAAAGAACCATTGCCAGTGTTTGGGCTTTTTGTTGTTTTGAGGATTAGGGATTTTTATCACCTAACTGTTACTGCCAAACATTTTCTGGAGTAATCCCCCGAGAATGACACAATTGCTAACCCATAGTCCAACTCTCAAGTGATTGTTCACGTTCCTATTTAATCTTGAACTTGAGCAATCAAAATACCTTTAATATTAGCAGCCCAGAGTTGTTCTTAATTCACACAAAAATATTCCAGGCCCCCCATCCAAATTTTATGCTTCACACAAACCACTTCCCACTGAACACATACGTAAAAATTTAGCCTCCTGATTTTCAGCTTCACACAAATACATGTTTCCTTTTGCTCTGTCAGGCCAGGATATCCACAAGCCTTCTGCACATGATATTTACTCTCCCTTTTTATCAGGTATCCCAGCCTTGCTGGAAACAGCACACTGGAAGATAACCCTAGTCTGCGCTAATACAAAAGAGCCCCCAGTGACAATGTCAAATAATTTATTGGTATCAAAAGTGTGACATGGTTGGAAAACGTAGGAGATATGATGAAATTCTTCCCGTGTTCTGAACCATTCTCCATGTTTCAGTGCAGTGTGACGTTGATGCGAGGCTATTAAGCCCCCTGATCTTGAGAGGATATCAGTTTGGGATTAGTACTCTATTACTTGACTTTTTGGTACAACCTGAGTCTGCTTGGATTAAACATAACACAATCACCAAGGAAAACACTCAAAAAGACTTTTTTTAAAAGGAAAACCAGAATAACAAACAAAAGTTTCAGTATTTTAATAGCAGAACACCACACCTACACCTCCCCCCCACTGAGATTAAATATGAATATTTTGAAAAACATGAAAAAGCACATGGAAAAAAGTGATGATTGTTATTTATTGATGCTATTGTTAATTACTTCAAACCAGAGATAAGGTTGACAGGAAAACCTGAAAGAACTAAGTCCATGGCATCATAGGTTGTGATTGGATCAAGATGAAAAATAACCAGAGAAGAGGAAGAATAAGAGACAATTTGAAGCATTGTGAATAGTTCTGAGCAAGAACTAAGCACTGAGGGAGAATTCACCAGCAATTATGGTGTTTGTTAAGCATTTTATGAAGGTTTCCAGGCTTTTCATCTAGCATACCACTCATTATATCCTTGACATGATTATTGTATATTACTGAACAAGAAGTTCTGACCAAGAGCAATTTCTGCAAGCACACACCAGCATGGTCTAGGCATGGACAGAGCTGGATCCCAAGGAACGAACATCTGTCAGCTGCTTGGGACACAGCTTTGCAGGGGAAGGAGACAAATCAAGGTGTATCAGCCCCTTGCTTAACTAATCAGCTGCTAAAAGCAACTATGGCCAAGCTCAAAAATAGCTCCACTAGCAAACCTGGTGAAATGGTGACTTTGTCCCATGTAGATAAGCCCTGAAAGAGGCCACACAGCTGAGGTCCAGGTGTAGAATACCCACTAAGGCACCAACAGGGAGTGGCTTAAGCTGAACATGGCATCTCCAGGAAGGCTGCTGAGGTAATTAATATACTGCCTCTGTTTTTCATAAGAATAAGGATCGCAGAAGCCTCCTGAACAGAAACATAATCCACTCTTTGCCTTTTGGAATGTGTTCCAGTTCTTATTCTCAAGATCTGGAATAATTCAGCATTCCACTTATTCTCTGCTAATATTGTACTTCACCAACTCCCTTTGCTTTGCCCAAGACGTTTGACTTTTCATGTTCTTCTGTATGTGTCTGACTCACCTTTTAACAGGGTCAGTCAAGAAAACTTCTCTTTCAACAAGTCCCTTATTAAAGCACACCTTCTGGAAGATGATGAAAACTCTTCTGAATCACATACAACAAGTGTTCATGAAAACAACAGACATGCAGCAAAATAGTGGAAGCATGACAAACACAAGTTTTCTTCAGTACCTGCTGTTGCATTTCCTCTAAGTAGCAGCCCAGCTATCACAAAACACAGAGGCATTTTAAGAGAAAAATGTATCAAAGACAAAAATCCATCATAGACAAAAAGCAGTTCAAAGGAATTTAATTTTTTTTCATATACTACTGTTAGGATGCCTATTTAATCATTACTTTATTCAGTTCTCCACATCTTGGTCTAAATTGCCTTCACTTTCTTTATTTCCCTGGCCTCTTGAATCAGAGCAGACAAGTTAACACTGTTTACTTCATCAAATAAGTATTCCTGACTTGTATAGCTGACAAATAATTTATTTAACTGCTTACTAATAAGCAAAGAGAAGAAAATCTATCACTAAAATAATCTTGGAACCCTCCATCTGTTACAGATAGTGTGTTTCTGTTCAAACAAATGCTGGGAATGAACAATTTATTTTCCTGTTTACTTGCTAACCCAAACCCTGCATATTTCATAATGATGGAAAAGCCTACAGATGAGTAACTAACCCCAGAGACTCAACAGAACATATATTTCTAAGCTGTCTATAACTTTAGAGCCAAAGCACCAGCAAAAAACCAAAGGATCAAATATCCTAAGGTGCTCTCGGTGAGGAGCAGCCAGTATTTTAGATTTCAGTCTAACCCATCAGGGCAGAATACAGAAAAATTGAGGGTCCCACTGACATTTTATTTGAGTTGGAGAATCAATCACTTTGAAAACTGTCAATAGCACAGTCATGGTCAACACTACCTCATTTTCTGAATGGCTCCATTATCAGTCCATTTGTTTAGATTTTGGGAAAAGGAATACATGTTCAGCACCTAGCACAGTGGTTCTGACCTTCTGGGTCCTTTGGCACCACCCTGAATTAAGTTACACTTTTAACGACGTGCAGAAACTGACACAAGTACTAATACTTTCCTTAGATGGGGTCTGCCTGAAGAGACTAACAGATAGGGCTAAGACCAGCTCTTCTCATATTTTAGCAGGATGTCTTGAAATTGCAAACAACATAAAACTTTTGCATTATTGTAATTGAGCTGATTTACCTGTACAGTGAAGTGTCCTCTCTTAGCAAGAGCTTGCTCATCTCACTGATTAGATCTGCCATATTTTTACAAACAGCAACAGAACCTGTCAGCCATCTGGTGATCTCCAGCCAAAGGCTAGGAAGTAAGCTGTGGTCTTGCCACCAATGCAGGATGTACATACAGCATATCAGGGAGAGCAGGGGACTGGCATGGAGATAACTCATACCACACAGAGTGAGCCCAGGTGCTGCATCTGAGCTTAAATAGGCTTCTGTGCAGTGGGCAGAGAGGTGGGTGGAGATCCCAGCTGAGAGCCCTTAGGGCAATCACAGGTGCCCACAGGGTCATGGCACACACATAACATATGCATAGATGTGCAAAGGGTTGGTTAGTGCTTAGAGTCAATAAAAGGACATCATTGTGTCCTGGATGTATTGCTTCTTGCATTAGCTTAGAGGAGATTGGCTTGGTTTATGTGCTCCATAAATCATGGAGAAAAACCCCACTTTGCTCTCTCAGCTGATTGAATTTTTTTCTCTGAGAAATGCAAGTCGCTGTGCAAGCACACCTACAGCAACAGGCAGGTCTCTTAGAGCACTGGAACTCTTGAGCAGACTGACTGTCTCATTCCTGCTGAAGGCAATAGCAGTTTTGCAATTTAGGGTAGGCAGGGTTTGAGCAAGAAAGTCAGGAAAGGATCTGAAAGCCTTCTGAAGTTGACCTCTCTAACATTCCTGGAGTTCACTTCAAAAAGCACTATCTTAGATAACTGTGAGTCAGCCTGGGGATATTCATAGAATTATAGAATGATTTAGGTTGGAAAAGACCTCTAAGATCATCCAGTCCAACTGTTAACCCAGCACTGCCAAATCCACAACTAAACTGTGTCCCCAAGTGCTGCATCCACATATCTTTTAAATACCTCCAGGAATAGTGACTCTACCACTTCCCTGAGCAGCCTGTTCCAACGCTTGACAACCCTTCCCATGAAAAAAAATTTTCTGCTATCCAATCTAAACCTCCCCTGGGGCAACTTGAGGCCATTTCTTACTTGTTACCTGGGAGAAGAGACTGACCTCCACCTTGCTACAACCCCCTGTCACACAGTTGTAGAGAGCGATAAGGTCTGTCCTGAGCCTCCTTTTCTCCAGGCTAAACAACCCCATTTCCCTCAGATGTTCCTCATAGGACTTGTGCTCCAGACCCTTCACCAGCTCTATTGCCCTTCTCTGGATCCACTCCAGCATCTCAATGCCTTTCTTGTAGTGAGGGGGCCAAAACTGAACACAGGATTTGAGGTGTGCCCTCACCAGTGCTGAGTACAGGGGGACAATCCCTGCCCTGGTCCTGCTGGCCACACCATTGCTGATACAGGCCAGGCTGCCATTGGCCTTCTTGATCACCTGGGCACACAGTGGATCGTGTTCAGCTGCTGTCAACCAGCACCCCCAGGTCCTTTCTCATCAGGCATCTTTCCAGCCACTCTTCCCCAAGCCTGTAGCACTGCCCGGGGTTGTTGTGACTCAAGTGCAGGACCTGGCATTTGGCCTTGTACTATGGCCTCAGTCCCCTCAGCAGGACCGGGCAGCTCCCACTACACCAGCTCTGAGCCAGCCCTGAGCCCTGAGCCCCAAGCCCCACAGCCAGGAGGCAGCTGCTCTTGGGGCCTGGCACCTGCACTAAAGAAACTGTGGAAGTACCTCCCTCTGCCAGAGGAATTCCGGAATTCAATCTCAACCACCTAAAGTATCTTCAGAACCAAATCCTTGAAACTCTTTAGGTATATTTTACCTCGTCCATTACAAAGAAGCACGAGGAAGAAGCAATGACTGCCTTTATGTTTGGAGTTTTTTTAATTTTTCCTTCTCTTTCCTATTTCCTCTAAACAAGTACTATGCAATAAATGTTATCCTTTGCCTATGAATGCCATTTAGGAATTTCTTTTGAAACAGTTCCCAGGTGAGTCTACTTTCTTTTAGTCCTGTAGGCCACTCCACCCAGAATGGAGGTGTCAAGAGATGGAGCCAGATGAGGAAAGGAATGAGAGCCGGAAAAATGTGTGAGTCACATTCAATATCCAGTGAAGTAGAGGGATTCTTAAGCTGTCTCAATTAATTTGCAATTTCTAATGGGAAATAAGTAGTCCTAAAACAATTATGAAGAAGGTCCAAAACAAGAAGAGTGAGTCACAGCAAATATTGAGTTATGCCCAACATACTTCTACTTTCAAAAGGTATGGTTCCTTCAGGCCTAGGGCCAACAGCAACAGGGACCTCTCCTGCCCTCTCTGTATCAGCAGAGACATCCATGAAATAAATCATATTTAAACAATTTCTTTTTCTTTAATCTCACCTTTCCTTCCTTTCAGCAAGCATACAGGCATGCTGCTTAGGAAAGAGAATAATTTCACCTCTTCACTGCTCTGCCTGTGCTTCTAACGGTGCAACATCAAGGCTTTAAAGAGCTGCTGACCCCTTCAAAGTCTGTGCCCTTCAGTAAGCCAGTGCAAACTCGAGTTTAATTCACACAGAGGAACTCAGATTAACTTTACGAAGGAAAAACAAAGGTGGGGTGAGATGCGTTTAGTCTTTCTTCCTTGCCCTGCTCTGTTCCTTCGTACGCAGCGGCTCGGTGGCGCTTTGAAAAGGAAAACAATGACTCTGAGCCATCTGGTCTGCTGGGAGGTGTCCCTGCTCATTGCAGGGCACTGGACAGGATGACCTTTAAAGGTCCCTTCCAACCCAGGCCAGTCCACGCCTCCCGCGGTGCCCCCGCGCCGCCGCGGCCGCCCGAGCTCCCGGATACCTGGAATTCTGCTGCCACCGTGTGGTCACCCCGGTCCGCCCGCCAGCCTCTCCGCTCGGGCGGCCCCGCCGCGGCATGCGGGGAAAAGGCTCCCGCTTCTGAGGCGGGGAGGTCTTCCCGCAAAACCCGTCCTCACACGGACGTGCCCTCGGCCAAGCTTCACCCTAGGGCTGAGCAGCCAAGCCCAAGTGAGTTTGATGCACATTTGGAGAGCAGGAGTGGCTGCTCTCAGTAGATGGAGGCTCACCAGTTTTACCCAGTTTCAGAAGATGCTCTTCTGTGGTTTCTGATGGCCCTGCACCGGTCCTCCAGTGTCACCCATTACAGATGGACAAACAGTAGTGCTCAGGGCAGAAAATAGTTTGCAAAGCAGCAAAGGTCTATTGAATTTCCTCCCGTAATATTGACAGTTGATTGTGGTTTTAAAATGTTTAATAGTCAAACTGTTCTGACACAATCTCTTGGTCTCTAAGGGTCACAGACACAAACAGCCGGCTAAGCCCATTTCCTCATGAGCATTTACTGATGGTGGAAATGACTCTGGAGCTTGTTACACTGAGTATAGCCAGGGGATCAAGCATACACTCTTTAACCAGGGCATTTTTAAGGTTTCCTCTGGAGACCTGCTGGAGCAGAGTGGGAGAAATTTTAAAGTTCTTCCCAGAAATCCTAAAGCACACCTCTTCCTAAAGCATTCCTATAGCATCCATCATGAGGCACAGACCCATTTGGCCCAGTGCAGGAATCTGTAACATTCCAGGACAGACCAGTGTGCTGGCAAATGCACCTGGCTATCAGCCACTAAACCCTGGCTCACAGTGTGTGAACCGCAATACTTCCTTTTTAATCTGTTTCTAAAGACAGTGTTGTTCCAGACCAGGAACAAATCTTTCAATACAGAAATGAGGATGTCCCAGTGACCTGGTGACCAGGTATAAGTTCTCTCCTGGAGCCCTGTAAAATTAGTGGATCTAAATAGTAAATACAGCTAAGGTTTTCAGTAAGCATGATTATTTCAGGCAAGGTGACCCTAGGGAAGTGAGATCTTTTGTGTCAGTCCGCTTCCCAGCAGAAAGGCACTCACATTCAAAACACAACCATCACAACCAATCATTGCCAGTCAGAGGAGAAACAAAGACTAATTAATTGAATGAAGACCAAATTATTCGCTCCCATTATAAGCATGACATTGTCAAGAATCCCAAATGCATCCAGCGGTAACTTCACCTAGTCTGTTGGATATTGCAGTTGCCTCTAGGGGAGCATATTCTACATATTCTATTATTTTCAAGGGCTTTAGCAATTGTTATTCTGAACACTCTCTTCCACACACATTTCGGCTACCTAAAACAGACCAAAGGTGTCCTCTACCCTCTTTCCACCTTATATTGCTGAATTACAAAGAGAATGTCTCTGAAACAGATCTGAATAGAGAACTTACTACTCCTGGACTTTGTTGCTCTGTTAGACTCCCTGTACAATTTCTTAGCAGACTCAGGAATCTGCTTTTCTTGGAACTTCTGGCTATCTTTTATTTTAATTCTAAATTTATCAGAATCCTTTTCTCCGTGTTATTGAAGAAATTCAGTGAGAGCTAGTTCTATAAATTCCACCCCCACATGGTCTGCTAAGAAGGGCATGTGCAATGAGTAATTTGCCTACATTAATGTGAAAAAATGCACTGACAAAAACTGACTTGCATCCATGACAAAGGTTATTATTCCCTTTTTTTTTCCAAAAAAGGGAAACAGAGGCAACTCCCTTATGTTCTGATACAAAGAGTGAAAATCAGTAACATCCCCATCTAGCACTTAAATTAAAGGTATGCTTAAGTCTATTCTTTTTTAAACCAAAGGATGACTTACAGGATGTAGATCAGACTCAGTTTTACCCACTTATGCACAGCTCTGGCCTTCATTTTCCATCCAAGAGAGGAGTCATTCTGTCCATTGATGTTTCAATAGACAAAGTTGAGACAAGCCTATCATTGGGACGAGTTAATTGATGAAAGTATCTACGTAATTTTTAATGTGTAAGCAATGGATGGCTAAGGGGCAATGCTGGTACAAGCCTGGCTCCAGAAACTCAGTTTGGTGTTCTGCTTCCAGCAGCATTTCTGTTTATCCACTCTGGGCTGGTTGCAGATTGGGTTTTGTTAGGTCAGGACCAGCAAAGTGCAATCTCAGTTTTACTGCCCTGCCTCCTGCAACATCCAAGGGCTTCAGGATGTTCACCAAGTGTGGAGAATTTGGCTGGTCCCAATAGAAAAAATTACGGAGGTGGTTGAACCTGCTGGTTCTGCTATCCAAATGATATCCAGTTTTCTCAAGAGCCAAAAGTATTGCCACATCTGATTTAAGAAATTCCCTGAGCATTCCTAGGTGATTAAAAAAAAATTCACATTAAATACAGATGGATGATATCAAGCTACATGTAAGCTTCCCTAGGCCAGACACCATTCTTGGAAAAAAAGCCCTCAGGAAAAAATAAGAAATTATAATACTCCTATAAAAATAATTAAGTTGCAGGTAGAATTATTGTTTTCTGACACTCTTTCAGAACTTATTGTATACAAATATTCCACATCAAGCCAAAGGTCAGCAATCCATCGTCCTCTTTCCTTCCTTCCTTCCTTCCTTCCTTCCTTCCTTCCTTCCTTCCTTCCTTCCCTCTTCCATCAAACTCAAAACGTCATGGGAATTGACTCTTAAATGAATTCCTACAATACATTTTATTTCTTGTTTCAGCTCAAACACTGCCTGATGGCATTCTGAACTCCAGGAAACAGTCCATTAGGCATGGAACAACTGACCGCTGCTTAGAGCAATAACATTTAACACAAAAATCCTGACAGTGACTAAAAGAGGAAACTACAAAATGATATTAACTATCACATGGATGTCCAGCTATTTAGCATCTGATCTGCTTTATAGCACTCTAGGAGACCTACATGACCCACATTAAAAAATATTCATCTCTTTTTCAATTATAGTTCCTCATTTGCATTTCTTCTGCTCTTCAGGAGCATAGGTCTTTTTTCAATCCTTTTTATTTCTATTTTATTTCACTTCATTCCTATTATATTTTGTCAGAGACCTTGGGCTGCAATAGCCTGTATGCTACCAGTTTGATATACCTGTGTATTAGCTGTCATACTAAAATTATTGTGCCTCCTACACTGAGGTACTGGCTATAAGCAATGATATTGGCATATTTCTTTACAGTTCAATAACTGCAGGTAGGAAATTGGCTTTCTACCAAGTCAAAATTAATCATCATTGTTATAAAATTTGGAGTGGTGTCTACTGCCCAAGCAGAAACTATTGCACATTTTGCTTAGGTTATAAAACTGCCTTCATCCTAATTTTTTTCATTACTGTTGCTAGCTTTAGAAAAGAAACAGGAGCCCGTATTAAAAAGTAAAAAATAAAAAATAGAAAGAGCTAAAGGTATATTCCTAAAACTATGATAGATACAGAATTATTATTACAAATCTAAGATGATTAAACTTAAAAGCCTGTATGATATTGCTGGAAATATCCAGAAGGAAGAAATATTTCCACTATGGTCTTAGCTGTGATAAATGTTAATTCTAGCTTCAATTTCCAATGTTGTGAAAGCTAGCTGGTGAGTATGGGCCAACATTGCTACGGAATTCAAATCTTGAGGGTAGTTACTCTCCCCACATCATGAGAGATAGCGAAGTTTGACTGTGTCCAGATAACCAGCAGAAGCCCTGTGAGACTTGCCCAAACTCACAGTGCTACTTAAAGATCAAATGTCATTTTGTTCCAGGTGAAATGTGATTTACATGCTGAAAATGAAGGAAGGTAAGAATATTCATAAATTAAGTTGCACAGAGAGCCTCTGACAGAAAAAGGATGTACTCTAGGTATTTCAAGTACCATGCAACCACGGTCGTCCATTTTTACTGCTACAGAAGAAGCTGAAGTGGTGTATTTTCACAGGCCATTGCCCAAAGACCATCAGGGAAATTCAGAGAGATTAGGATTTTTACATGCCCTTAAGAACACTAATAATTTCCATTCTGCAGTATACTCCACTGTTTCACCTGAATTGGAAACACTGTGCTTCTCTTCGAAACATGCACTTCTACAAAGCAAGGTTTGTACATTCCAAAGAATGGAATTAATTCAACATTTGGGATGTTTATTGCTTCAAGATGATACTTACCTCCATGATTCAAACTGAAAAAATATAGCCAAAGTTGTTTTTCTTTTTCAGAAAGCAAAAGCTAGTGGTTATGTGTTATTTACATAAATTAGGAAAGGATGCAAGAGAGTGAAGATTGAAAAAAAAGGGGGGAGAGAAAAAGTTATCAATTCATTATACATTCTTTTCATTCCCTGATACAGCAACATCTACTTTCTGCTTCAGAATAGGGGGAACATTTGCCAGTCTAAATCCTACAGTGTGGGGGGAAAAAAGAGTATTTGGAAACCTTTTCTCAGAAATTGTCCAAGGTAGCAATGCTCCATATAGTCCTCAAAAACTAGCAAAATGCCTCCTCTCCCAATTATACTCTAATAGAAGATGAGTATATAGCTGAAAATATAAATATATCTATTTTTTTTCTGACATCAACAATCACTGTAAAGCTGTACTAAGTAAAAAAGTATATGTTAAACAACACATAGCAAAATTAATCCTTTTGCAAACTTATACCAGTTGTTTTCCATGCTACCTGAAAAGCCATTCACCTCTGAGATGCTGCCCTGCTTTGCTTTGCAAAAATCCGCCTTCTAGAACACTTCCAACCACATTTTAAAATCAATACAGCTTCTCATGTTTCTTATCACAGAGAGTAGATGCTGAAAAGCTTTGGTAGAGAAAATTTTTCAGCTTTCTGCAGCGTTCTGTGAGAACTTTGCAGTTCTCACAGAGGCTATGAAAACACTGCTATGGGTTTTTGTAAACTAATTCTTTATCTTGCACCTGAGTTTGTTATGCAAGATTGTTATGGTTCTAGCTTTCTGATATTTTGGAATAAGTGTCTTAGAGCTCGACCAATCCCCTCAAGGAGTGGATGGCCAAGCACCCAATTGTCTTATGCCATTCAACACACTCTTTGCAAACCCTGTTATAAAAGGATGAATTAATTAATTTATACAGAACTACTTTCTTCCTGAACTTGGATCATGTCATTTCTCGCTGTTCTCGGTACTTTACAGAGACAACAGAGATTTTTCTCTTTATTTCAACAAACATACTCCATCATTCACCTGTCCTTAAAGTCTGCTTTTGAATTCATTAAAACACAAAAGGAAAGACAAATTAGGTCACAGAGAATTGGGAGTGAACCCCCTGGATGCTTTTGTACCAACTGTTTTCTCATGCCCCATCTGGTCACAAAACTCAAAAGGCTGGCCTCACAAAGATGCCACTCCAAACACTCTGACAGCACCAAGGGACTTGGCACAGATCCCCAGCATGGATGGCTCTGGCCGTCAGGCATGGTGGGAAGGGTGACGGGACAAGGCTGATCCTCAGCCACCCAAGGTTTTGTAGTACACATTTCCCACTCATGGCTTGAGAAATCATGAAATATGATACAAAGTATATTCAGAGTGTCCATGCTAGAGAAAGGCAAACTATCATCAGCTGGTAAGCAGGAAATCATGCTGACTTGCATCTAAAGATAGTCCTTGTGTTAGTTAGCTTTTTGTTCAAAAGGATGCCATAGATGCCTTGAAAAAAGTATGGTTTAGTATATACCTACTGTTGATTTCTATGATCATATTTCAAAACTATGAATCCCATTTTTACTGAAAATAAAAGATTTTGCTCAGGGTTTCTTTCAAGCTTTAACTGGAATTAATTTGAAATAATTTAGGAACCGCCAAGACATTATTTTATAAATTCTTTCATTAGCCAAAAATACACTGTATACCTAAGTAAAAAACTTCTTCACACTGAACTAAAGTGATCTGCAGTAAACTAACATGAGGAATATTTTCTCTCTACACTTGCAGAACAAGCTACAGAAGTCTGAAATGAAATGAGGTTCATAATTTAAAAAAACTGCTTCTGGGATAGACAGTAATTAACCTCAACCAGCGGCTTGACCTCTGTAAGATTTCAGCAAGCATATGCTGTTTACATTTTTTTAGAACACATATTTTTATTAGGTTCCTTTAAGTAAATGGTAAGTTACCATAATTCCAATTTTTGTTTCAAATGCTTTTATTTCTAGAGACATTAGATTTAGTTAAAATCTTTGATTCAAATCTAAACAGTATTTTAACCAGCTGGAAAGTAGGTTGGCAGAAGAAGACCCAGTGGTCCTGATGGACCAGCTGCCTTTGCAGTAAGGAAGACCAAAAGCATCGTGGGTTGCATCAGGAAGAGGAGCAGCAGCAGCCGCAGCTCATGGGAGGTGATCTTTCCCCCCACACATCAGAGACATATCTGCAGAGCTGGGTTCAGTCCTGGGCTCCCCAGTACATGAGAAATGTTCATACTGGAATAAGTCCAGTGAAGAGCCACAAAGATGATAAAGGACCTGGGGCATCTGACAGGGGAGGAGAGGATGAGGGAGCCAGGACCTTTCAGCTTAGGTGAGACAAGGTTCCTGTGAGGTCTTATCAACATGTATAAATACCTGAGGAGGGAATGAAGAAGAGGCAGCCAGACTCTTCTCAGTACTGTCCACTGAAAGGATAAGAGGCAATGGGCACAAATTTAAATACAGGAAATTCTATTTAACTGTGAAAAACTTCTTACAGTGAGAGTGACCAAGCACTGGCACAGGTTGCCTAGGGAGGCTGTGGAGTCTCCATCCCAGGAGATACTCAAAACCTAGCAGGACAAGGCCTTGAGCAACCTGCTCTAGCTGGCCCTGCTTGGAGCAGTGGGGTTGGACTAGGCAATCTGCAGAGGTGCCTTCCAGCCTCAGCCACTCTCTGATCCTGCCTGGAGCATTTGGCTCTCACAAGTGTGTTGCACCTCTTGAGAAGTAGGCTTCAAAATAAACACTCTACCAGCATGTCCAAGTTTTGCTTATCAGATGGTAAGTAACTCCAGACTTGTAAGTCCAAGTATGAAGCTTTTTAAATCCAGACTGTGGATGCTTACCTCTCTCGATTACTGAAGATGAAAAGAGCATTTTAAGCGAAAGCATTGTTTTAATACATTGGCCAATTTGCCCACTTAGTAGTTTAGCAACACAGATCTATTTTCCTTTTATGTTTGCAGCTACCATAATAAAGCAGTAATTAGCAGTAAGTAGTCCCTGATGAGCTGAGTGGGGTATGTGATAAAAAGAGATCATTCCCAGAAAGTACATAAAAGTGAAAATTTTATAAACAAAATTCAAATAGACAGGGGTTAAACTTGGGCTCTATTAATTTTTTAAAAAATCTGGATTCCCTACAGGGTACACTACTACTGCATCTAGGTGTCTCAAAATCATCCATAACCAAAACACCTAAAATAATTATTGTCACAAGGCTTTCATGGTTTAAAGGTTACCTGCACCAGATGATTAAATTGCAGTGTGCTGAAGAGAGGAGAAATATCTTTTAATCATTTCGATTTCTGATTTATTTTTCTCTGTGACAGTGTCATCTATCTTTTCATGGTTGGCACACTACAGCCTGCATCCAATACTCCTGGGGCCATGATCTCTGCTGTCAGAGGGAAGAGGAGGCACCTCTGTCACAGTATTAATTACATGTCTGCAGCTATGTAACAAGACTGGGTGAGTTTAGTTAGACTGTACTTCCAGTCCACAATAATGCAGCACTGTCCAGTCTTCCCTTATTCTGCCTGGAATCACAACTACCTGAAAAAATACCATCTCCCGAAGAAGCTCGCTAGATGATTGCCTCCACATTCACCACCCTCCTGCTAGCTCTCTCCTGGAGTCTGAATTCTTTAAATCAATTTCTTTTTGCATATAATTTGCAGAGGGTATTGTTGAATTTTATATGCTGCCTTTTATATTACATGCAATCCAGATCCTCATTCATTGTACTGCCACTGTTAATTAACATAAGGTAAGAGATTTGTTGGTATTTTCTCTGACAGCAAACTCCCATAGTCTCTCTTGCTTGTATGCTTTCACATTTTGCCTTTGGTAATATATCATTTTACTTTCAGGCTTGTTATTCATTAATCTGTTCTGGGCTGCATTGTTCTGTATGAACTCAGCTTCTGAAATAGTCTTAATCATTCTCCAACTGCGTTTTTCACATCAGCCTCTTTAGCTTTCTATTCAGTAAAGACAGCAAATGTAAAAATTATGCTGTTCAATATCAGCATTCAGACCATTTGTGTAAATAATGAGGTTTTAGGGTACAGCTCAGCCTCATGATAGCCCATTAGTTAGCTCATTCCAGAATGAAATTTACTTACAAGTGCAGCTACTATTTATGTTGTTTATTTTAAATCTAGCAAGTTACTTTCCCTCCACTTACACAGGTCAAAGGCTAAGACTGACAATTTCAGAAAGAACACTGGTGAAAAGTCTTTTAATGAACTAACCCACCAATGGGAATATCAGACTTCACTCACATCTGCACTATCACTCAAGCTGCTATTTGGCTAAGACGCTTGGCTGGTGCCAGAAGGAATAGATGAAGTCCTTTACTTTTTCTTTGCAAAACTACACCCTCATCAATATGTTAGCTTTAGGTATAGTTTAGTGCTCCTGTCCTCTCAAGATTTATTTCTTGACTACAATTTTTTTTGTTAAAAGAGGACTTGTTTGACAAATTTTGCTAGCTCTACTTTTCCATTTTGGCAGAAAAACCAGATACTTCCCAAGATACTCATTCCTTTCTGTATAACTATTTTTCAAATCTTCAGTGCCATACTTGAATATCTACCTTACTATACTTGTACAAAATTTCAGAACAAAACAGGTCATGACCTACTAATTCTATCCCTGTGCCACATGGAAGACGTACAGGTCATGCTGTATGCATCCTTCACTGTGAGCCCATGGCTAATGAGGAAACACAACAAATGGAAGAATAAAGACAAAAAGAAAATTAACCAGTGCCCGACATGAATGTCTGTATTATTGTCCCCTGAATATCACCTGTGTGGAAGAATGTACATAAATCTATGATATTTGAGACACCTTACCATGAGGAAAAAGGCAGAATTCTATATGGAGTGGGTAACAAAGGGGAGCTCAGTCATAAACCGTCTATCACCATGCAGTTAATGAATTAAGTGTGGAATCCTAGCTTGTTAGCCAGCCTCTCTTTTGTATAAATGCTTCCAAACAATTTCTTTGTCACATGCATAGAAAAATTTATTCTAACGTAGTTTGACCACGTCTCCTGCTCTAGTCAAGAACAAAAGCTTCTTCACCACACAAAGAACAGATCTTTTATTTATTTTTATTAAAATGAGCAAAAGAACTTCCCTCTTTCTGAAAGAATTACTGGTGTAAATGTTAGGCTGAATAGAGTTCTGATGTACCAAATGAGCAACTCTCAAAGCTGAGAAAAGATTACAGTAGACACCAGGGATAGAAATACAGAAAATCATCATTGGTGCCATTTTTTCACAACATTCACAGTGTAACTTAAACACTTGCAAAGCACAAAGTTGCATTAGTGCCACCAAAGCCAAATGAATTTGTGAGTGCTATACGCCGCTTGTCAGTTTTCCACTCCTGAGCTGTCAATGGAACATAATTGAGATCAAACTCTGCCTCTGTTTTCTGTAAGTTTAGAGTAGGTGGCAAAATTCCATGGTAGCAGGACAGTGCAGTAAAAGCTGCTTCAATAGCTCCTGCAGCCCCCAAGAGATGTCCCGTTGCTCCTTTTGTTGAGGAAACTGCAATGTTACGTGAGTGATCTTTAAAAAGTCTCTTGATTGCTTGATTCTCAGCAGCATCTCCTAGAGGTGTAGAAGTTGCATGTGCATTGACATATGTTACATCTTCAGGTTTGATCCCAGAATCTTTTATTGCTGCAGACATGCACCTAAGGAAAGAAAGACAAGAAAATGCTGATTTGCCCAATATATTTTTGTCAAATGTACAAACCAAAAGAAAAAGTAAAGGTTGTTTTAAAATGTTTATCAAGTGTGAAAATCTGCTCTAGCAGAGATGTAAATGACAAGAGGTTAACTCATCTAACTAAGCACATTTGCATCTACATTAGGTACCAGAGGGAGACAAAAGTGAGGCCCACTATAAAATCAGACTTGCTCTTAAAAATTCCACAACTAGGAAAAATACAAAGAAGAAGAAAAGAAGATATGACAGTCAATCTCTACAGACTACACTAATGTATCAAACACCCTTTTCAATGTAAAATTTGAAAACGTTTGAGAGAGAAATAACTACCGCTATTACTACAAAAATTTAGATATGCTCCCCCCAACCAAAATACTGAGAAATGAAAGAAAACATCTGCAGTCATTCTCCACGTGAGCTTCTTTTGCATGCTTCCCAGAGATTAGAAAATGTCAAGGAGATAGCACAAATTCCTATATTTCATTTTATAATGAAATTTACTGAAAGTCACACTCTTTTACCCTGACATGGTATGTTTCATTTGACTCCTGATGACTTGTGTACTGTGACTGCATCTATAAAACATGCTTTTTTATGAAAGCCATGGAAGGATCAACACAGTTCCATACAGTGATTTTCTCATAGATTTCCCTCAAAGGAGATGAATCAGGCAGCTCTCTTTGCACACAACAACTTAACAAAGCACCTCTGAGCAAAAGACCACTGACTCTTTTCAAATTTATGAAAAATAAGGAAATAAAAGGAAGCTCAAAAAAGGATAGTACAGGCTTCTGGAGAAATTTAAATGTCTCTACTACGGCCTACTACCCTTAGAATCATCCAGCTTAGCTTAGGGTGGAGACCACTGACGCTCACTGTCACTAGAGAGTGAGCCAATATTCAGGCAAAAGAGATTACTGGTAACTATGAGATACATTAATTTAGTTAAATACATTATCTGCAATGAATATATTCGCTTAAGAAGATACCAGATTACTTGTGTAGGACATTCTTTATATCCACACTTCTGAGTCTCGCTTTGCCTCTCCTTTCCTGCTGGTTTATTCCAACATACGTATTAGCCTCCAACAGAAGTAGTTATTAGAAGATGACAAAAATACATTCCTCTGATTTTTTGATGTGGCAAATAAAATTCCTACAGAAAAGTAAGATAAGCACATACATTCCAGATTTAATCCATATACCACTGCAGTAACAAAATACTGGCTTGAAGACAGTATTAAAATGTATTATCTCATCTCAAGGGGGGAAAAGCTCAACATTTTGGAGATATCCAGATTAACTTTCAACTCTTCCTACTGTGAATTTGATTTATATGCTTCTGCAATCGTAAAATACACAAAAATTCTATTACAATATATTGCCATATCATCTCAAGGGTAAACAAGTCTGAAAATATGAGATAAGACACTCCTGATTACTCATCTCACACCTAAGTCTGCAGAACAATTAAATATGAATCAAAGAGCATTGATGGAAACATGGTATATTTACACTCCTAGAAAAATCTGTTAACCCTATAAAGATGCAAACACAGCTTTACAATACCATGCAGAAGTCTGACCTATTTGTGCAGTGATGTATTGAATTTTGGTACTAAATATTCACATACATTGAGAATAAGGCAAACTAAATCTTTACTAAAGATTCCAATGCCAGCAATAGTACTCAGCCTACACAAAGCTCAACTTACACATGTAATTTAGCTGACAATTTAATTAGGTCAATGATAACGATTAGATGAGTATCGTGTACTTGTGAACTGGTTTTGATGAGATAAACAGTGATGAAGATTTACCACCTCCCTAAACAGTACTAAAGTGTATTTCTGCCATGCCCCTCCACCAACACTCTTAGCTGCATCTGAATTAAGTATTGAATATTCTAACAAACTACATCCTCTGAGTGCTCTACAGCTTTCATCACCTGAGATTCCTTGCAACAAATAACATGCTTTTGCAGGGGGGTCTATCTTCTTGATGGACAAAGGGTGAAGGAGAACCTGAAAAGATTCTATCTCACCACAAACTTCTTAAAAAGAGGTTTCCATCAAGACTTATTTATGTGAACAGCTGTATGCACCAAAGTGTTTTCACATAGAGAAAATTTTCGTAACTCTATGGAAAAAGGCTCACTCTATAAAGAAACAGCCTTCACCTTACTACTAAAGAAAGAGAATCGAGGCACAATGTTACCAGAAGCTCCTTCATTTTTCAAATTTTCAATCCTTTGGAATATTAATTCAAGATTGAACCGACTTTCTCTGTGAAAAATATACAATGACAGAAACAAATGCACCCACTATAACTAACATATGAAGTAGCCATTATAATCAACATAGAGCTCTTACCTGAATGCACCATCTCCCACTGGGTTAGGTGCTGTTATGTGGCAAGCGTCACCGGACAGTCCATAACCTAAAACTTCTGCATAGATCCTAGCACCTCTTTGTACAGCATGTCCATACTCTTCCAAGACCAGCACAGCGGCACCCTCTCCCATGACAAACCCCTCCCTCTGTGAATCAAACGGTCGACAGGCTGCTTTAGGGCTCGAGTTAAAACTTGTGCTGAGGGCCCGGGCTCTTGCGAATCCAGCCAAAGACAAAGGACTAATGCAAGCCTCAGTCCCTCCAGCCAGCATTACATCAGCATCACCAGCAGCAATGAATCTAAAGGAGTCTCCAACTGCATGTGCGCCTGTGGTACAAGCGGTCGACACGGCGTGATTCGGCCCTTTCAGTTGGTATCTAATACTGATATGGCCTGCTGCCATATTGACTAAAATCTTTGGGACAAAAAACGGGCTGACCTTATTGTAACCCTTTGTTTTAAATAAGGCAGCTGTGTCAGAAATTTCTTCCAGTGGAACCATGCCCATCCCAATTGCCACACCAGCAGTTAAGCGATCCTGTTCAGACTGGGGAGACCAGCCGGAGTCCTTCATTGCGAGCTCTGCTGCACCGATGGCCATCACAGTGGCAGAACTCATGGATTTGATCTCTGACTTCGACACAAAGCTTTCTTCAGTGAACTCACCCTCCTTGCTTCCCCTTGGCACACAAGCAGCCACTCTACATGGGATGCCTGCATATTCTTCCCCATCTAGTGATGTAATCCCACTGCCTCCTTCCAGAAGGTGCTTCCACACAAACTGAGTCCCCACACCAAGAGGGGACACTAAGCCAATACCTGTAACAACTACTTTCCTTCGACACGCAGGCAGTGACTTGCTGAAAGCCCTCCTATGGTTTTGTAAATGTAGATTTAAATTCAGACTCCGGAGATGAAGATTTGCAATCTTTAACAGATCCTGTGAGCACTGGGAGAACATGGTGGCAATAATCAAGCACATTCCTGTAACTGGAGCGGGGTGGAGGGGCTGGGGAAAGACAAACACAACAATGAAGCAGACAATGTGGAAAACATTCCAAGAACATTAAATTAATAACCTGCTTTTTACATGACAGCCTATTTTCAACCCTGACAAAAGGGATATAGTTTCTGTGTCTGTAACGAGGAATAGTATGAGTTATAGCAGATAATAGCACAGAAACACATTCACTTTGGGAATGCATTTAGTGGGCTCTTCTAGATTAAGCTGCTAATGAATATGACTTTGCATCGCTGTGAACTGTGAAGCACTCTCTGGTTTTGCTGCAAAATTTCCCCTGGAGCTTTAACTGCCAGCTGGCTGGAGGTAGACACAATGACCATTAACAGCTTCATTCTTCTAAGGGAAAAAGTGAGTGATCACCTGAAAGTGTATGTCCTACCATTACCAAGTTGAGGATATTGTCATCTCAATCTTCATGTCAGGCAGAACGGTCTAGAAACCTCAAACAGGAGTCAATAAACTCATCCTGATTCTGCTACCAATGTAATTACACAACTTGGACAAGACTCCTTATCTTTCCACCTCCACCTACCCTTTATCAGCTTTGGGTTATTACACTGTTAGGGGACAGTATCTCAAGTACCTTGAGCAAGACTTACCACAGCATCACCTCTGTTGAAGGCAATGCCACCAGACCCCACACAACAAAAGGCACGGCAAGTGATGGCAGAAGGCCTCTGCTGAGCACAAGTACTTGAGGCCGGACCAGAGGACCATGCCAAGCAGTAATGCGGCTGTACTGTGCTGTCGTTCCTTGCCTTGGCCACCACCAGGTCCAGAAGGACCGATTGCACACATCTGACATGCTGGAGCAGGGCAGAAGCTGCAGCACAGCCCTGCCAACACCTACAACGCAGACTTCAACAGGTTGCCTGCTTTTTGCCTTGTACAAAGGGCAACTTGGCATCCCCAGCTCTTTGGTAAAATATACAGAGCTGCATGAGGACCATAAGGGGCTGCTGGGCTAATGCACTCCTGCTAAGATACCCAGATCTGTGGCAGTACAAGTGCACAGCAGCGTTATTAAAAAATGTCATGGAAACATGGTAAGGCCTGGGTTGAAAGGAACCTTAAAGATCATATCATTCCAACGACCCCTGCCATGGGCTGGGACACCTTTCACTAGACCAGACTGCAGAGACCTGCATCCAGCCTGGCCAAGAACACTTCCTGGGATGGGGAATAAAAAATAAAAAATAATTACATATTATATTTTATACATATTTTATGTAATTATTAAAATTAATTATAACAAAAATATTTTTAA